>JAUYWV010109208.1:0-12679 GCA_032274565.1 Nematoplana nigrocapitula
CCTACCCATGGACAGCAACAGCGCTGGATCGGCTATCCACGGAACTGTCATGAAATGCGTGACATCCAGGAAATCAGCACATTCACACATTGAACCAACACCGAATGTAAACCGGATCTGTGCCCTAGTGCGAAGTACACTTCATCGAATTGGGAAAGCTGAGGATCCTTCCTGCTTGGAATGCGGCAGCGAAAACACTGTCGAGCACCTACTCACGCAATGTCCCGCGTACACTGGACCTCGATGCCAGATGTGGGGACCTACTCCGACGCTCCAGGATGTCATCTCTCAATCAGCGACGAAGATCGTAAACTTTCTCAGGCGGGTGGGCAGAGACGAACATCAATTCGACCCTGCCCCGCCGGCGCGGCCCTAGGACTGGCTGGTGTGGCGTGCAAGAAGAAGACTCCTAGGAGTCTCATGGAGAGATCACCTAACTAATGGCAGCATCCTAGCTGCAATGCGAAACCCAGACAGTCTGCTGGCCAGTGTATACAAGGCATAACTATCATATTTTGGCCAAATGACTAGCAGAGACAGTAACAGCCTTGATAAGAGAGTTATGACTAGTTTTTTCGAGGGGAGAGACGTCCTGGTCGCCCCAAGACACAATGGTATGATAACACCAAGGAACTGACTGGAGTTACAACAAGAGTAGCGATGGAGATGGCTCCGAGAAAGTGCAATTGTGGCACAGTTAATGAAATGTCGGCCAACAGCATGATGAGTACCATTACCACTGACTAGTGTGTTATTAAAATATTACAATTGAAGTCTGAAAAACAAAACAGATACTGCTAATTTTTAATTGCAGAAAATATTACCAATTAGAATTTACATTGCATGCTGAACAAAACAAATTCTAAAAACAATGGACTCATCCTATAATTGAAGCGACAGTATTATAAATCCACAGAGTGAAGTCAAATGAGAGCGCTCAAAACCTTAATGGTACACCAGTTATACACAAAACTATTTCTATATTTCTACTGATCTTAAATGATAATGCTTTAATATTAACTTACAAATTCGGTTTCCAGCTTATCCAACTCTTTTTTATAACTGTCTAGTCTGTTCTTGTACTTCTGCCGAACACCTGCAGGAAGATCTTGGATCTCCAAACTCATCTGCTCTAACAACTCTTTGGTTTCTTCAAAAAGTCGAGCTGTTGCGGTAATTTCGATACGTCGCTCATCTAAAAATAAGATTATTTCTAATTAATAAATAGTTCAGCATTATAGATCATAATCCTTATTAACTTACTGTAAATGCGATACAATCTAGTCCTTAAAGATGTCAAAACATAAAATATGAGAGAATTACATATGGTATTGGGGAATATGTTAATATATTATCAGCTACTTTAATCATTTTATTTAGATTGTTAGGCATAGCAGCAACAAGTTTTGAATAATATTTCAGCAATAGATAACTTTGGACGCGTATATGCATCTTAGCTACTGGTACTAGGACGTGTATACACATCTTAGCATTGATAGGGTTAATCACTCCTTGCATTTCTAAAATTCTTTCTGTATTGTCTTCTTCTAAATTTCTTAATTATCTGAGAACTGAAAATCTTGATTGCTCTCCCAAATTTAGTAGTTTAGGTATTTTGTCACAAATTTAATAGTTTAGATATTGTCAGTCTTTTTACTAATATTCCTCTAGTTGAAACAATAGAATTAGCAGCCTCTGTTGTTTATAACTCACTTTCCAAACCCTCTTCTGACATTAAATATTTTTTAAAAACTCCTCAAATTTGCTACCTGTGGTGAATTTGCTTTTTATGGTAAATGTTTTGTTAGATTAATGGTATATATAGGGGTTTACATTTTAGCTAACCTTTTCCTGGGTTCTGTTGAGGAGTCTTGGCTAGATTCTGCTTTAGATAAACTTATTTTTTATAAAATATATGTGAATCACACTTTTTTGTTGACCCCAGTGATTTCAATTAAAAATTATAGATTTTTGTATTATATGAATTGATCAATATCCTAATATTTAATTTATATTAGAAACTGAAAAAATAGCTCTCTTCCATTTCTTGATATACATATCTCTTATTCTCCTTTTGGTTTTGATAGCTGTCTACAGAAAAGGCACTTTTTAAACTTTCTCTTAAATTTTTAGTCCACTAGCAGCCATAGCCGACATTGCCCGGGAGGAAATGAAGCTTCTTGTCTGATAATATCCGTGCCCTATACTGGTGGAAAACAATCATGCTACTGTGTTGTCTTGTTGCTGAGTTCCCCTGCATGATTCTTGGCCAATCTTCGCCCTATAGGCTTACAGGAACAAACCATGTCCAGTGTGGATGCGATGTAATTCCACTCTTTCCGATGATAACTTGCGTTCCATTTCTTTGTTTCATGGCCAGGTGTTAGGATGGCACTCTTTGACTTCATGCAATTGACTACCATCGCTTAATATAACAAGAAAGAAACTTAAAAAAACATAACTAATACATACTACAACTGCTTCCATTTCCATTTCAACATTCTGTAATATACTGATATAGCATTGCAGCATTTGTCTACTATAGAATTCAAACTCCCAGTTATGTAGTATCGATTATAAGTAAAAGTATTTTCAAATTTTTTGACTATAACTACTACTATATAGATAATTAATTTTGCATTGCCGGCTACGGCAGAATTCAAATTTCTACGGCTTCTCCTATAGGACAATCCTGAGAACCCAGCCCAAGCCCAAACCAAGCCAAAAATCAAAACAAAACCTGGCCTATGTTACCCACAGGGTTGAGAGGGTCATTCATGCAACATATCGGGTCCATGGGACCAATGGTCCGGCCGCCAAGCTCATTTCGGGGGGTGGGACAGAAACATACAGATTTTTGGTTTTATACATATAGATTTCACCCACTGCTTAGAAAAGAAGTTTCATTTTTGTTTGCTACATAGAACTTTTGTAGTATTTTGATCTTAGCTTAATTTTTATAAGAAAATATAATTTCTAGTTATTATTATCTAAAGAATGCTTTTCTTAAATTGTTTTTTAATTTTGCTTCAAAAAAATTTCTTAATAATTATTTCAATACTTTTTATTCTACTAAATACTCAGTTCCTTTTTCCTTATCTTTTCTCTTCTTTGACTTTGGCTATCTGTTTGTATCATTGGCAAAGAGGTTACAATATATGTCAGGCAAGGAAATATATATTGCCTACATAACTCCTAAATTAGTTAAAACTAAGGTAATCTATAAATTTGCAAAGTTGACCCTGGCATAAGTGTTGTGCATGACTATTTTGCCAGATGTGTAATATATAGTGACAAGTTGGAAGACTGTTTTTTCTATTATTGACTATATTTTGAATTTTGAACTTGTAGTAAAAAAGGCCATAGATATTAAAGACTTATAATCTTTGTTAAATGTAACACTTATTAATAGTGGTGCGTATGCTAAATATATTTTTATTCTTGTTTAAAAATTTTGTTGAATAACCTGAAAATGAATACTGAAACTTTTTAGTACATTTAAATATTTTGTTTTTATTTGACTTTTCCCTTAAGGCTCAATTTCCTGTTATAATTTTTGTTTCATAAAAAAATACTATAAAAATGAATGCTCAAAATTCTGACATGTTGAGGCGCAACTACTACTCATTGTCATTATTTTTACAAAGTTTTTTTTTTATTTAATCTTCAGCCTTCAGATTCAGTTCAGGTTACTTTCTGCTTGTCAATATTAGTTTCATAAATTTTGCTGAAAGTGTAGTGAAACATGTTTGATTAATAATGTATGGAAGATAGTTTTTTCTTGGTTCTTCTTTTTAATTTGAACTTCTGTTTCCATAAATACTAGCTAATTATGCCTATGTCCTATGCTATATTAATATTATTTACACTTACACTACAAGTACAGGACATATACATAGGATTGACTATTAGTTCCATACTTTCTAATACTGAATTGTAGATATACCCAGCTTTACCTTGCATCCTTATGGCTTATAGTTATACATTAGATTTATTTAGAATTTAACTAAAGCAGTCATTTGTTCTTAAAAATCAGGATAGATAAAATAAATGCAGAAAAGTTCTACAGATTAACAAATCTCAATTTTTGTGACGCTAAACTGCATGTCTATCAAAATCTGTTTCACATTAAGAGCAATTCTAATAGTATTACGATTTATCAACGGCAATGTAGTCGTACTCGTAGATTCGCTGAAACAGCTATTATTAAACGAAATATGCGTAAAATCAACATATATATATTGCATCAATAGAACATCTCACCATCAGTTAATTTTGGAATTTTTCCTAATTTATGAGTAATTTCACTAGTAAGATTTCCATATTGCTGCACATAGGAATCCAATAATGACGCCATTTCCAGTTTGTGGCCAAATCACCTAGTTGAGAAGAAGCTGCCGGCGGAATTTCGCAATGTTCGCCGTCGGAAGGTAATTGGGTAATCGCCGCTGGAGGAACTTCGTGTTTAGTTCTGTCGTTTCTGTGTTATTGAGTTTCGTGTTATAATTGTTTAAACTTTTGGACACAGTTCGTCTGTAAGATATACGTTGCAGTCAGTCTAGGGTTCAGTAATCATTGTTGGTTTATTTCATAAGGCTGTACAAAATATAAGTTTGCTCTGCCCACTTTCGACTTTGTCTTGTTACACTTGATAAAGTTAAAATTTGCGCGATCGCAGGTCTTGGTCAATCACAAAATTTTATATTCACTGAAAGAGAAAACCTTTTCTAAAATATATAAGTTTATGTTGAATTTTTTCTGTGGTTGTTGATTTCAAAAAGGAGGCTATTTCATTATTTTCCCATTACTTCGCATTAGCCTACATACGGAATTAATGGTGAATATATGCAAAAAAGTCAGATTTTAGAATAAAAAGTAGCGATTTACTCCTTAACTATATCGTCGTCGTCTGCATGTGTGGTGTGCAAATTCACAAAAACTTCGGTTTAATAGTTTCGGAGAAGTATTGAAACGAACAAACATACTATACATACATTGATACATAGTGTTTATCTTTTATAATAATAATTTGTGATCTTGTCGGTAATCTATATAATAATATAAAGCTAATATTATGCATACCGCATTTGTTGCTCAGTAACTTATAGAATGTTACGCTTGCAAAGCTGAAATTTTTGTGTGACCTCAACCTAAAAGTATATATTTAAAACTCAAATCTTAAAAGCAAACCATGTAGATATGTATATCCTATATATATCTTTGACCAAACGTTTTGCAATTTAAGGTTATCTAAGACCATAAAAATGATAGAATGCGCAATTATTTAGAGTGCATATTTACATATGCCAATATAATAAAAAAATGCATTCTTAATATTAAGCTAATTATATTAGTTTTAAACTGGGAATTACCGCGCTATTACAGAGTATATCGGCCTATACGGAAAATCTTTAATGTCAAGATTAGTTTTTATTAAATAGTAGGTAAGTATAGACAGTATATATATCTGGTCTCCTTATATTTGGTATTGTATTGGTGTATGGTTCTATTGTATTGTGTGTATTACATTCTTATTTGTTTTTCTTTTCTTTGCAGATTGTTATTTGTTCATCGTTTGTGATTAAAATACTTATTGCAACTACATGAGACTTTCTTGTTTAGTAAGTTATAATTTAAGTTTACTAAAGTGAACACACATTAAAACATTTTCATAAGTATTTAACAATGTTATTAATTAATAAATTATAACAATTATCCAATTTATTGTAGATGATATATCGATATAACGATGTTGGATAATTATTCAAAATGGGTAGAAGCTGTTCCGCTTTGTTCAATTGATGCGGATACGGTTTGCAAGGCATTTAAAAATAATTGGATTTTTCGCTGGGGACCTCCGGTTGTCATGCATTCTGATAAGGGAAGCAAATTTGAAAGTTCTTTAATGTCAGCCATCTGCCAAAGTTTAGGTACCAAGAAAACCAGGACCACATCTTACCATCCAGAGGGTAATGGCTCTTTAGAGCGTTTGCATCGAACTCTTAAAGACAGGATGCGTTGCAGTAAAGGAAATTGGAAGGATGTCTTGGATGAAGTTCTATTTGAATATAGTGTTATGAGCAATAAGACTGGAGATGCCCCTGTGAAGAGGTTGTTGGGGTTTGACGTTCTTATACCACCTAGTGATTGGCCCCAGAAGTACGCCAGGAATGGTAATCGGTCGGCCATGCTCAAGCTTCACAACTCTCTTAATCATGTTTCCGGTCTGCAAAAGAACACAAAGATGAATCGTGAATGTGGAAAAGTTTGGCTTAATAACTTGAATCAGTCTGCTCATGATCCTCCTTGGGAAGGTTCTTTCTTGCGTTAGAGAGGGTCTACGTTCTGTCCATGTTAACCGTTGTCAACATGCAAGTTGATATGTTTTGTTTTATTGTTTTTTCTTTGTTGGTTATAGTGTTTGATATGGATGTGGAAGAATGATAGGATTGTATTGATTATTTGATTGATGCTCATTGGTTATCAGTGTGCCACCAAATATAACTAGAGCGTTATAGTTGTGCGTCTAGTCCATAGAAATCGGATTCCGCGGCACAGCTATTTTAATTAAAAATAAATTAAAATAGCTGTGCCGCGGAATCCGATTTCTATGGTCTAGTCTCAGTGGAAAACGAGTTCATTACGAGTTGGTTCTTCATATCGTTGTTGAGAGGTTTTACTTGCATATTTGTATTTCTTAATCTCATCCTAAATTTAAAATATGGGCTTGGTATCCCACGAAAGCTAGGAACATGTTCTATTTAACATAAGAAACGACATTTTGACAAAATTAAAACTTCTCTCATTAGAAATATACAATTGATAGAAAAATCCTTAATTATGGAACACGCGCTACATCTACATTAATTTTTTTTGGGTCCATACTTTAACGTTGATCTGTGTTCCTTCCTTACCCAACTTTGAATTACTGTACTACTCGATTGTGTTGATTAATATATATGTGGATGTTTCTGTTAGACTGCGTGTCTGGACAAAAAGTTTCATAAAATAGCATGATAATCTTTCAAATGATTCCAAGTACTACCCGAGTGTTACTTGGTACAGGGTGATAAAAATGCTAAATAAACCGGACTTCAAAATTCTGCAACGGTCATTGTATGTATGTAAGAGTAGCGGCAGCTTTATTTGAGAATGGTGAACAAACATACATAGTTTGAAAATACATCAAATATCAGATGTTGAAGCGGTTAATCAATGTCACAGAAAAACACAATACAGCACACATAATTCTGAAAATATAGCGGCAGAAATGAGAGCGAAGAAAGGGTGGAAAGCGGGTACTGAATGCAAAAAATAAATACTCGCATTAGTCCATAAAAATAACATATTTTCTTATTTCACAGTCGTAATAATCACCATACTCCAAGTGTGCACGAAAGAGTGAACAGATGGAGAAACAAGACAATGGAAAGAAAAATAGGTATCTCTTCTGATTTTCTTAAAAATTACAATACACGAGAAATGATAGAAAAGGTATATATGCGGGAAAGCACAAAATATAGGTAAATATTTTCCATCTTTCCCATCTATTGAATCCGCGGCAGTCAAAATAATGCTTGAGTGCTTCGAAATGAAAGCGGTTGTTTGAGGATATGCACTTCAGAAAAACCACAAGTCCTCTGCGAAAGTATAAACAAAAGTTGGCGGTGGATAAAAGCGAATACACAACGACGGGCAGACACCAAAGTACTCGTTGTTGAGACTAGCCCATTTCGAAAATGTTCAATTGGTTTGACCGTTTGCGTATGGCCATTGGAGGCATATTTTGGTGGTGTCTAGTTTGACGAAAGTCGGTCCACCATTAGGCGGAACGTTCTGTACAGAGACCACACGCTCCTTGTTGCCCAGGCGACAGCGGACTTCTTTGGAAACGGTGATAGGTAGTTCGACTTTGAGTCGACTGAAGATTCATTGAATATAAAAAAGAATCATTACAAGCAAAGTGATGACATCACTTAAACTAGAAGTATTCTTATTAGGTAATAATAAAAATAAAAATATAATATAACGTCAATTCTTCACTTCTCTTGTACAAATGATTAATCTTTACTGACACTGACGAATTCGCGAAAATGTGTAAAAATATCTGAGCGATTGCACCGTGACACAATTTTTCATATAGTTGGACATTTTACTGGGACTGAGACTGGGCGAGTGTTGTAATGGTTTCACCAAATTCAGCTAACTTCCGAGACCACCGCGTTTCAGGCAATTTATACATATGCGGCCGATTGGGATGGACTGTCTGGCAGCTTGGAGAAAGGATAAGATGAATGATTTTGAGAGTGAAAACAATTGAAGGAGTCAAAAGGGAGAGTAGAAGTGAGCTTAGCGAGGAGTGAAAGCCATACCGGCTCGTTGGGGAAGAAGGGAACAAGAAAAGGAATAAGAATAGGATAGGAAAATGATCATCATCTAGGTTATGAGAAGTGAACAAGGCAGCCCAACAGGAATAAGAGCGCCTAAACAATAGCAGGCGGCAACTGAATCGCCTAAACTTTTTTAACTCTTTCACGCATTCACATTTAAATCTTGACAGAATCAAAGCAGATCTTGCGTACCCAACCTTAACGCAACCAATTAAAACCCTTTATGAATACTGAAGTTTTTCAGCAAATTCTATCTACTGTATCTCGTAATCACATATAAAAGATGTAAAAGTTTAGAAGTGTAAAAAGAAACTATAGCTGAATTACTCTTTCCAATGGATCATCATTCTGGCTACAAGTTCGGCCACTCTCTCCTCCGAACTGGGAGGATTGAGGCAGACGGCGAGGTCGTTCTTCCCCTGCGCCAATTGAAGCACGACTAGTTGGTCATTGCCCGTGGTAACATGAACACTCTTGATCTGTAATAAAGAATAGTTCGCGCACATACGACAATCAATGACACAATTATTACTGCGTAGCTTTGTCTACATCAGTGGAATGGTTCATTTGACATTTCCATAATGTAACTTATTACAGTAACAAAATCAACATTTGAATGTTTTATTTTACAACCACAGATAGGATAGATAAATAGTCAGGTAGATCAAGAGAGAAAGATGCCCGCATATTTATTCAAGTTTCCAGGTTCGCACAAAGAAATATCTTCTCATCAATGCTGCGAAGATAGTTCTCTCAAGAAGTATCAACTTTCTTGATGGGAATGACCCTTCGTGACAATTTTAAAATAATTGCTTCTTTTTACTGTCGTGTGCTAAAGTCAAGGATGTTATAGGACCATTCCTGTCTATCAAAATTACATCCGACATCCTAAAGATTTGTAGACTCTTCTCACTGCCCACTACCATCGCTGATGGATTCCACTCTCCTAAACCGCCCGCGCGAACTGTCTTGGCCATCATAGACTTCTCTCGTGCCTTCGACTCCGTCTGGCACTCCGCCCTTTTCAACAAACTTCTTCATCTTGGTCTCAATCCCTGCTTCGTCCACTGGACGCAGGCCTTTCACTCGGACCGCAGAGCCAATGTAACCGTGGACAACACCTGCAGCCAGAACTTTAGGTTACGCCAAGGTGTTCCTCAGGGTTAGGTTATCGGTCCTGCCCTCTTTCTTCTCTTCATCGACAACATCTCTTATCATCTCCCCACGTCGGTGAGCATCTAACTCTACGCGGATGACCTGACCATCTTGTCCTCTCACAGCAATGTGAACAAGGAAACGTCTTCAGTCATGGTCTGAGGAATGGCGCCTTCCGCTTAACCCTCCAAATGTGAGGTCTCATTCTTCTCCATGGACCCTCGTTACTCTTAACGGCTCCCCTCTTACTTTTAATCCCACTTCAACCTTTCTTGGCATCACCTTTGATCGCACTCTCTACTTCACTCACTCGTCTAAGCTGCGGTCCAAAATCACCCCTCGTCTCAAATCCATCTCCCACCGCTCCTGGGACCCTTCCAAGGAACACTTAAATGCCGTCTACAAGACCTGAGCACGAAGCACCCTCACCTATGCTTCTACGGTCTGGTTTCTTTCGACTTATAAAACTACCCTTGCACCTTGAAACAGCCCACAACCAAGCTTGCAGAATTATCACTGGATGCTTGGCTTCCACCCCAACCCATCTTCTTCTCCTTGAATCAGGTATCCCTCCTATCAGCACAACCCTCACTCCACCTTCGACAGAGCTCGACGCCTTCAACCCTCCCACTGATCTAGCTTCTGCCCCTTAACGCCAGTGCCTCTTGTCGCGTACTTCTTGGCGACAATTCTCGCATCCCATCACTCGCCATCGCGACTCTTCACCACGCGAACCTCTTGGACCCATTTCCCCCATACCGCCCTGGTCCCCCCTGACCAATCTCGGTCAATCGTTCTCTCTCCGTCCCTTGTTCGCGTCTTGACCCTCCCCATCTGCGCTTTACAGCGGACTCCGCCCATCTGGATGGGCTGCCCCCTTGTCACCTGACAATGTGTCCTGACGGATCTGTGCTTGGTCGGCATGGCATGGGTGGCGCGGGTGCCACCATATCCTGAAGTCTATGCGGTGGGAACGGTGATCTCTCACTCCTTGTAGGTGAGCATTGTACCAGCTTTATTGCGAAGATGCGGTCATGCATGGATACACCTGTCAGTTCATCTCCATTAGAGTTCTCTCGGACTCTCTTTCCTCTCTTTTTCTCTTCAAGTCGGGGCTGTCCCTTCTTCTCACCTACAACATCCACTCTATCTAGTCCTCACCCAAACACCTTGCCGGCGTGGGTGTCTTGGTAAACCTCCAATAGATACCGGGGCACTCATCCCTGCAGGGTAATGAGAGGGCAGACGCTCTTGCCAAAATCGGAGCCTTCTCTTCCACTGCCTCCCCAATCTCTTTCTGTGCCTCATCCACCATTCTCTCCTTTCCTCCTGGCGATCATCTATTCGCAACAAAACTTCTCCTGGTGATCTTCTCCTTCCCAGTTTCCAGATCTACCCGTTGCGAACTTTCGCGCCTTCGCTGCAACGGTCACTCCGCTCTCCTTGCCTCTCACCTCCAACGGATCAATCTGTACGACTCCCCCTTTTGCCCGTCCTGCGGAGAAGGCCAGTATGATCTTTCACATCTTCTCTCTTGTCCCTCATAGTCATCTTCGGGACTCCGCCTTGCCATCTTTGGTGAGACGGTGAGCCTTCTTGATCTGTGGAGACGGCCATGCGGTGTTACTCGGATGCTGGGTCTCGGAGGCCCTGCGTCACCTCCCCCCACATCCTATGGAAGGGGTCGAGTAACTTAAATAAACAAACGGCACTACATATTGTCCCTCGTACTCACTTCAATCAGTGGAATACCCTTTTTCATCGCCTTGTACTTCTTGGACGGATCCAGTTTGTACACGGCGCTTCTGGTGATGAGAATGGCTCGGGGGACGGCCCGCAGACTCTGATTGGTCTTCACTGCCAGACCAGAGAAAAGTATTCGTCCGCCGCAGGTGTCCCCCATCACGACGGCCGGCGAGGGCTCGTTGTTGTCCGGTTCCTGGCCGAGCAAATGGTCACGAACTGTCACGTAGGAGTAGGTGTCCAAATTATCCGAACTCTACTCAAAAAAGGAAATGCATTGGGTATAAAAACTGTCACACACGAGGCTACTGATTTTAGCTGTTGTAAGAGTTCGCAACAATAAATTATTTTTTGTAAATAGGCATCAGCTCACTGACAAGTGCTTAGCCGTAAAATCCTATATTCGTCATTGGACAGTTTAAATTCCCAATTAGTTGCCACACATGTGCGGCTGAAGTTCAGACGTAATCAAAGGAATTGAGCGAAACGTGTAAAGATCACCAAATGTCGGAACCGACAGATGTGGTGTTCTCAGCGTTTGACGTCCGTTGAGGTTCCACGAAGTACAGTCCAACAGACGTTGTTACCAAATATCATCAGCGAGGCACTATTGTCAGATGATTTGTTGGTAAAATTGTCTAAGGGTTATCCTCTGTTTCCTTCTAGTACTTTTCTGCTATGGGGACGGATGAATCTGTATAATAGTCATCTATGCGCAAGTCTTTGCGTTAGAATGGTTTCAAACAGTACAGACCATCTGTGAATCGCAGGAAGAATGGAATAGATTGTAGTATTGAGCATGTACATAAATGCACACTGCCGGTAATTCACTGTAATTCGTACAACGGACAGAAGGGTATTAGGACGCCCTGGTAAACGAATAACACAATAAACACCTTCTTCAGGATGACTTGCTCACAAGGGCAACAGAATAATCAGGTCTGTATATTATATAGTAAAACATATCTTTTAAAATTAACCTCTCGGACAGCCTGTATCATAGCATATTACTCGCGATGTGTTTCGGCAGATAACCAGCTTGATCAGGAAAACGACAAGCACCTCGAGCAGCATCTTGCCAAATTGGACAGGAAAGGTCTCCCTACCTGTATGATTCATTGGATCCGGGCCTTCCTTCAGGACAGGCGGTCGTATGTAAACTGGCAGGGAGCTCACTCCAATGCCAGCATCTTCTCGGACGGTCTGCCGCAGGGCTCTGTGTTCACCCCCATGCTGTGGCTCCTCTATATGGACGACCTACTCTGGGGAGCCCCAGAGCGCTGTCTCACCATCGCCTATGTCGATGATTCGTCTTTCGGGGCACAAGGCAAGACCGTCACCGAATGCTCCACCATCCTCCAGACAGCCGCCACCTGGATTTCGAAATGGTG
>JAUYWV010109219.1:0-12679 GCA_032274565.1 Nematoplana nigrocapitula
AGAGAGGGAGAGAGAGAGGGAGAGAGAGAGAGAGAGGGAGAGAGAGAGGGAGAGAGAGAGAGAGAGACAGAGAGAATGTGTGAGTGAGACAGAAAGCGGTGTAATGTGAACCAAGAGACGGATTAGATTTGGTGACGGAGAACGAGCAGTGAGTACAAGGAGCTCACGAGTTGAAAGGAAGGTATTTCGGATGAAGTAAACTGAACTGAGTATGAATGAGAGGACAAGTAGGGCTGCCTTGATTCTATTTCGCAGCAAAATTCCATACTTGAGTCTTGAGAAAAAAACACACGCTGCTATGCGTGATAGTGAGCGGACAACAAATCTGAAGGTACAGATAAGAACGCTTGCCAGGTACTAGCCTATAAGATAATTGCATTTTTTGACTCTACAGATTTCTTGTCATTTTATTTCGGGCTATCACATTTTATTTCTCAAGTATCGAAAGGTCTTCCTGGAGCAATTTGGGGTCAACAATCGTTTGTATGCACTCGTTATCTGTCCACGCAAAACCGGTTATCCCCCCTATGACCTCGAGATAGGAGCGAGGACGGGGTCAAAACAACAGCAGTTCAACAAACCGGTTACCTTACTTGAAAATGTCAATAAGAGAGTGAAAAACGGTTGCCTTATCAGATGCATTTTACCTGTAATCTTTGCACCATGGCTGCAACCAGATCAATCAATCTACAACAACAAGGGAACATGAACAAGGAAAACGAAATAAAGGAAATAAGTGGGAGGAACGTAAAAATACAAAATACGTTATCTAATTAAAAACGCACGCTGAATAATCAACGCAGAACATAAATTTAACATACAAACTGTGTTAAAATCTGGCAACGAAACAAAAAGACTAAACACAAAACATACCCATGATCTAAATGACCAGTGTAACCTTGAGTGCGGAATACCTATAGCGAAGAATTAAATTGTTTTTACAGCCGGCACAGAAAGCGGGAAAACGCATCGATTACATCACCTCACACAAGCAGCAAAGCCAGACAGGCTCCAAAAATAACCCAACATTATGCCACAAACACAGACACCCCACACGTAGAAACAACACACGAAACAATGAAGCAAAATATGAAAACAATCCACAAAAGAATTGTAAGCGACTATACCTGACAATCAACGTACATACAACAAAACAATCTACCAACCATCTCCTCTAATCAACAAATCAGAACAATCACTCCTATGTTTTACTCGCCGCACACTATCACAACTCAGATGCAACAAATCACCTCTCCTACTACAAAATATTCACAAAATCAACTCTATAGTGCACATCTCGCCTCTCTGTGAAATACATCCACACACCAAAACACTCCTCTTTACATGCACTCACATTCCCACTAACCACACGCCCATGGAGCTCTGAACGGACCCTGTCGGGGTGGTAGGGCTGCTTAAGCAGTGGGGGCCAAGCTGGACTGGTCTGACGACTTGGGTGCAGGACCCCATTGCGTCGGGCTGTGGGGATGGGGTCACCAACAGCAAGAGGCTTTCAGCGCCATCTCTAGCTCAGCCTCCCCTTGACAATCTACAGGGACGGATCAGCCTCGGCTAGAACAACCGATGGCGGTGCAGCGGCTGTTATCACGACATGTTTTTATCAGTATCCCGTGTGTCTGGACACTAAAACGAAAGTGAAGACCCCACATCTCTTCCTACGAGGAGGAGATGGAGGCCTTGGAAATGGCCTGCAGTTGGTTGATCACCAATGCACAATCTTAATCAGTGTTAATCTGTTCTGACAGTCAGGCCGCCCTCCAAGGCCTGACCAACAGATCAAGAGACTCACGCTCAATCCGGGCCAATCTTCAGTCTGCCAACAGCACCATCTTGTTGCAATTGATCCCTGGTCATGCCATTCATACTTGGTAATGAGGCGGTGGATAGTGCAGCGAAGGAGGCGGCCTCAGAACCCAACTCCCCGACGCCCAGCATTTCATTGGAGTGCGCCAGGGCCTACATCGACCGGGTCGTCAGGGACGGGAGCCCGGCCCTTCAACGGACCTCAAATCTATTTTGAACAGGTAGGATGCAGGGCTCCTGGCCCAGGTCAGAAGTGGCCACTGCATGCTTTTCGGGGCCTACCAACACCTTCTGGCTTCATCATCATATCAGAATTGCCCAACCTGCCCGAATGAACCACGCACAGTTGAGCACTGACTCCTGAAGTGTTCGGCCACGTCAGACGCCAAGCAGAAGATTTTTGGCGAGAGCGACTGGTCTCTCTTGGTCCTTTCGGACCAATCCGGTGGCACGGTCCTGCTGACTAGGAGGTACCTCTCCTAGGCAGGATTTTCGGCCTCAGTCAACAACAACAACCAACAGCAACGGGAGCCTTGTATTTCGTCATTATAAAAGATTTTTTCTGAGTCACTTAAAATCAAGAAAATGGCAAACTCGGCACTCTGGCCTCGTTCCTCATGACATAATGTATACTGCTGCAGCAGCAGATGGAATTGTTTTACTGGATTTTCTTTCTTAACAACCTTACACAAGGTGCAATGTTCGACTGTACGACTCGTCGACTATAGTGTATGTACCAGATGGTCATCCAGTATGTAGGCACAGTTATAATACTTTAAATGAATTGGTGCACCATCCAGGTATGCATTCTGATAAGATTAAAACAGCGTTGTCCAATCCTCCTCCTAACATTAACAAGCATGTCAGTGGTATATTTTTGATGAGAATACCTTACTGCTGAATTCACGTGCTATAGATGTAGGAATGTTATTGAACAGACTTTCAATCGTAAATATCGAAATATTTGCTGTGTTGTGTAATAAAATGTGAAGGCTTTGTTTTGGAAAACGTGTGGAAGAAAATGAGATTTGTGGAAAGTACAAGACGGGTCCAAAGGAGGAACTAATCGAGAAGACGGCGAAGAACCAGATGTAAAAGTATGGCACACGCACACAGTCTTTTTTGCTCACATGCCCTAAACACAGGCGGGCATGAATGGAGAAGGGTGTCGATGCATAGCTGATTACACTAATTGCAGGTGTTTTTTTCTTTAACATGTGACATTTAGCAACGGAGAACGTCAGTAATGAATTATTGATTGTCAGAATGACGTCTTCAAGTTACTTCTCTCGATGCAACTGATTTGTGTCATTACAATTTGGTGTGTTTTTAATAGTCTAAATAATTTTTATAATTATTTATTTAATACGACCATTTCGTTGGATGTGGCTCGATCATTTCAGCACCGTTTCATCAGGCCTCAATTCGCTTGCTGCAGTAACTCTCCATGATTTCATTATGCTTCGATATCCTGCGATGAAAGACGAGATGGCATCCAAGCTCACGAAGATTCTCGGTAAGCCATTCTTCATTGTTACCCGTATTCTCTAAACATAATTGATTTTTTTGTTTTGTTATTTATTTAGTTATAAAAATGAGTCGTTACACGTTTATTTGAGTGCAAAGTCAGATTGACGGTGAAACAGGGCGAATAATTGCTAAAATATACACAGTGTCGACTGCCCTCCAAGTCTTAGTGCAGTTGTGTATATTTTCCATTCTTGTTCTGCCTCACCCCTGATAATATGTCCTTCTATTTTGTAACTTTTGTTATATTGTGGCATTTATTTGACTCCTAAATTTTGAATACGCCTTTCTTCCAGCAATCAGCTACGGGATGTTCTGCTTGTTGTTTGCCTACATAGCTTCTTTGATGGGACAGGTTCTGCAGGTAAATTTCCATCTGTATTTTCCTGTATTCGGACGTTAAGATCAATAGATAGTGCCAAACAAATCAGTTCTTGTTATGACAAAACATATACATACTGCACGTTGTACATAACATTGTTGAATAATGCCGATTATCAGAATATGAACAGGGAGAAAGATTAATTTGATGCAACTTTTGCCAAAATTTCTAATCAGAATTGGCATTCAGTGTATCAGCGATTTAAACTCAAATTAAAAGGCCGAATAATTTGTACATTCATACCAACATAACTAAAATTTATCACAAATCATTATGCTTTGTTTGATCATGATAACATAGTTTTAAAAACAAATTAACAAACAATGAATTCCAATTGAAAGACTGACGATTTTCCAAGTAATGCAGTCAAATTAAACTAAATTTACAAACATGATATCGCGATAAACTATGCCTTCTTGTTGCGGTTTTTATAAATGAATTTTATGTACATTTTATGTATATTGATAGATGGCACGTTGTTGATGTTCTTGTTATTCAAGACACATTGAGATGGGATGCTAAACCGCTTAATATCACCCAGATGAGCCTGTGGGCGTGAGAAGGAGGTTTCATATGTCAGATTTTGTCGCCCGAGGTGGAGGATTAGGAGCGGGAACAAGATCATCTAACACCGTTAGCATTCATCTAAATAACACAAGAAACCCCTTTAGTGTCAGTACCAATGGCGGTGCGACGAGGTCCTCTAGACCTGCCAGCGCTGGGACCTGGATTGTCATGGACAACCCCATATCTAGCCAGCAAAAGAAAAACAAGAAGAACGATCACCATCCTACAAACATTGCGTACGGCACAGATCTCCAACCTCTATGTGGTGTGCTGTGGACCTGCTGACAGATACCACCCTCGATGGACACTGGACAGGGACGAATGGAGACATCCACAACAGTCAGAAAGGCCAACACCTTCAAGACTCAACCGGAGCTGGGAACTCAGACGACGGGTTTTCAAATAGCCGGATTAGTCGACCAGCTCACCACCTCTGGCTACTGTTACAAAGAGCTGGCGACATCGAAACTAATCCAGGACCAGTGGACGAAGAGAAATGCAAGAAGTGCAAAGCGTTATTCCACCAAATCAAATCTCGGGAACGTGAAATATGCGAAGAGAAGTTCCACGAGAAGTTCAGGAAACGCAATTGGCCAAACCACAACGAATGATATTAGCGAGAAGCCTGAATACGAAAGAGGAAACCAATAAATTGGAAATGAAATGCATCGAATACAAAAAACACGCAACCCACAGCATATGCTAAGGGCAAGGTTTGCAATGCTAGGGCGCACAAATCGTGTACCAATATTACCAGCAGAATGCTCAGAGACAAGCTTATATCGATGAATAAGTGGACCTGCAAAATCTGTTAAATCAATCGAAGCACAACACATCAGAGAGAAAGCAAACACCTTGAGTAGTAAGAACTTCATTGGTAAAGACAAAGAACAGAAGGAATAGAAGAATCAGAAGACCAGTACAAAGATACTCCAGCGGAACAGTGATCATCTGATGAGTAAAATAAGCGAAATAGAAGACCTCCTATGGAAGAAAAGAACATCGAAATAGCTCTCATTCAAGAAACGAAAGTTAAAGGAAGCGACTCCTTCCCGGACATAAAAAACTACAATGCTATCCCAAAAGATCGCCTTAGAAAAAATGCGGATGACAAGTACTCGAGAGGAGGTGGGCTAATCACGCTCATCAAGAAAAGAATACCCTACCAATTCACCAATACTGAAGAATGTTTTGAGATACCGAAGACCGAATTGCAGAAATACAGAGCATCCAAATCCGTATGAACGAAGATAAGTCCTGGAACCTGTTGAACCTTTACATTCCACCAGTGAACAGCTGTAAGAACGAACATGACAAAATCCTCAAAACCATTAGAAAATTCCCCATTACCAACGATTGGCTCATTCTATGTGACCTCAATGGGCATCATGAACTCTGGGACAATACTGCTAGAGAAGACAAAAGAGGAAACGATTGCCGAGCTAATGGAAGATGGTAGAATGATGATCCTTAACAACGGTAAGGCCACGAGAATGGAAAGGGGTACCAATCGGAGATCCACACCAGATTGCCATGAAGATGTTCACCAGGAATTCAAATGGGAAACAATCCAGAAACTCAGCTCAGACCACCTGCCAATCATCATAAAGTTGAATACGATGAAACATCAAGAACAACCAAGATATACGGACTGGAACAAGTTCAAAGAAGACATGGATGAAGACGCCACCATAATCAACAACGAAACCAACCTAAAAGTAGATCAACTGGAAAATAAGATCAGAGAATCAATCTTACAGTTGGCGAAGAAACAGATCGTCCTTAAAAGAATCAGAACCCACAACGAAGTGATTTTAGTCGAAGAAGTGAAAGACGAAACGGAAAAAAGAAATGAACTCTTGAAAGAGAAATAAATAAATTGGGAAGAAGTCACCAAAAAGAATGAAGAAATCAAAGAGATTATAAGAACAAAGAAAAGAGACACATGGATCGAGAAAGTGAAGAAATATAACAACTACAGCAGAATGTGGAAACTACTAGTAGACTGAAGGGCGACAAACCCAAGAGTGACAAAAACACCATAACCACAGAGTAGGGATCTCTACTCTGTGACCATAACTGAACACAAAGGGAAAGGATACACTACAAGGAAAGTAAAGCTTCGGCGTTTATATCTGAATATGCAAGAGTCAGCAAGCTGAAAATTGACAGGAAAGACAATAAGATCAGAGAAAGGATAAGCCAACTATACAAATAAAAGAACAATGTAGAAGAAGAAGACAAGGGGATTACAGAAGGAGAACTCAGAACAGCAATTCACGAAATTGACGATACCAAGGCAGCGGGACCCGATTATATACACCCAAGATTTATCACACAACTCTCTGATAAGATGATGGAACTCGTCCTGAAACTATTCAACGGCTCACTATCCGAAGCACAAATACCCCATAATTGGAGAAAAGGGAAGATTATCCCTCTACTCAAGAAAGATAAGGACCCTGAAGCTATCAGCTCCTACAGACCGCTCTGCCTAACCTCAACCGTTTGTAAACTGTTAGAAAGAATAATTAACAATAGGCTCATCTACAAGTTGGAGAACAATAACCTCTTCATCAAAGACCAAGCAGGATTCAGACCTAACGAAGTTTTCACTCATTCTTCTCCACTATCTCCCCTTTCTCCTCTATGTTGTACTTCCTTGTAATTTTTTCACCCAGTTCTTTGTACATTTCTACTATTGCGTCACATTTACGTCACTGAAAGGTTCTCAGAAAACGCGTCGAGTTCCTGCTGTCTTCAAATGAGAACAACCTGCTCTTCTTAACAATATCACTCTGTGCAAAAATTCTTCGTCGACTAAACTAACTAAATACATAATATTGCGTCTACACAGTGTTCGCGCTGTGCGATACTTCGAGTGCCTTGGCACCCACCTTTGTGTTACTTTCTATCGAGCTCAGGAGTATAACATGCAGTGTCTTTTTGCACTGCAACTTGCTCTAAAAACACTCACTCCTGCAATATCTCACTCCATTGAAGGCTTAGTGGTCATGCTCAATAGCCATGGTTTTTGTTTAGTTTACTTGGTCTATATTTAATTATATATTATTATTATTATTATTTTGTCCATTTATCATAAATGAACGAATCAAGATTATTAAGTGATACATACTGTACATTGTAATCGCCAAGCGTCGTTTTGGGAGATCACAAAATGAGGTTTGATGGGTCATGCTCCACCCTAGTAACGCCTGGGACGAGGATCTATTAGCAGTGAGGTGAACATCGTAGTATCGTAGAAAAGAGGTACTGATCTTTATATGGTATTCTAGAATACTGTATACATATACGGCATGGCTTTGTTGTGCAGTCACTTTGAACAGCACACAAACAGGAAACCGCAAACATTTGGCCAATAGGTTTACACGAACTACATGCATCAGGCGCACCTTTAAGATTGGGTGTATATTTTGTCAAAAGGACAGTATAGCACTTTTAAAAATGATTGAATACATATTTAAGGATATAAACGTTCTAGAGTCACATAGGACGAAGTTAAAGATTGGTCTACGCGACCTGCAAAGCGGTCATTCCAATGCATAAGGAATCGTTAATAACACATCAAGGAAATATGCTGGTTGTAGAATAGCAGAGGCGTGTAAGTGTCAACTCAAAAGTCATCAATAGAAGATTTTATTATCACACTTTCTGGCGTGATATATAAACAACGCGATATATGCTTTTTGCGACCTTTAGCAAGTTCGAAATTAATGTATAGAGGTCAGAAACAATTGCCTTTTTCATATAATAAGACAAGCGTGTACTAGTATCTGTTTGATAGAGCGTCTATTTGAGAAAGAGATTCTACTAAAACATGTTGAACGTTCTGAAGCATCACTGAGACCTGATTCACTAGCCCAAAAATATGAACAAGAAGATGGAGTATTTAGACTAATTTTAAATAAATACTTTCCGAGACAGCAATTGGTGCACCTCTAGTATGTGCTACATCTTTTGTGTTCTTCAAAATGTGAGAAACAGATCCCAGAGCAGTTTCTGCGCACCAGGTTTAATCCGGGTACTTAGATTATCTGCAATGTGTATCACTGCTATCCATTATCCATCTCGGTAGATGGTATTATTCACTTTTTTACGACTTAGTATAGGATAAAATTGTTCTTTCTCGCAATTTTTACCTTACCAATATTATTCGGTTAAAACTAAATAAGTTATATTGATGCATCCATTTTTTATGTTTTTGTAAGTTTGTGACTATTCTCTAACATTGCCAGTGTGTCTGGAAACCCTTTTTTAAAGTAGAAATATTGTCCATTTAGAAAGTTTCCTTGACACAAGAGGGCAGAGTTCGTAATGATAGAACAGCTTATCTGCACGTATTGCAACAATTGACGAAAAGGATTTGTCGGCCTATTTATGATTATATTATAATCAACGTAAAGCACATCCAAACATTTTCAAAACATTCGTCTCACTTTCCATCTTGCAGGCTGCCCTGGGTCTCTTCGGAATGATGTCCGGTCCAGTTCTGGGTGTTTTCACTTTGGGAATGGTCTTCCCTTTCACCAACTGGATTGTGAGTAAAATTATTGGTAAAAAATCATAGGAAACAACTACAATTAATAAAAATAAAATCTGCATTCTCACGGGCATTCGACTCAGTGTAGAGTCACAATCTCGTGTAAAGCCAGTAAAATAAAACGTAAGTTTAAATAATTACGCGGACAAAAAATCAGAGAGAGTGGAGTTTAGAATAATAAATTAGATTGGTCTGACACTGAATCACGTTCACGACCAGGAATCGATCTGAGCACACATTGAACAATGTTCGTATCCAAATTGAAAAACCCCGTATCCAAATTAATAACATGATCAGATAACTGAGAGCGATGCGAAAGATCCTCCTGGGACTGGAGGCAGAAAGGGCAAAGAGGGGAATAAAAAATGCCAATGCGGTGGCGATAGACTGCAAGAAG
Source organism: Nematoplana nigrocapitula (assembly GCA_032274565.1). Classification (NCBI taxonomy): domain Eukaryota; kingdom Metazoa; phylum Platyhelminthes; order Proseriata; family Nematoplanidae; genus Nematoplana; species Nematoplana nigrocapitula. The sequence continues at coordinate 9,259 of JAUYWV010109219.1, forward strand.
GGCGGAGAGCCCGGTCCGCAGCTGAGCGACGGGATTGTTGTCCGCACGCGAGGTCCCGGGCGCTGGCCGAATAGAGCCATCTGGGAGGCAAACCCAGTAGTGTTAGCCTGGTAGTGTGTGGCAAAAGCATCGGGGCGGGTCGAGCGATGGCAGAGCGCACGGAGGCGACGTCCAGTGGGTAGTACTGGTTCGTTGCAGCCCCTTGCTTGGCCTGTGTATCGACCTGCTCATTTCCCTTCTGTTCACCCTGTGGGACCTCCCGAGGCTGATCAGTGAGGACCAGATGCTCCGGCAGTGACCAGCGGTCAGCCTCCTTACCAGGGACTGGGACCCGACAAGGGCTGGCAGGTTCGAGAGGGAGAGAACGGCTGGGGGCCGTGTAGGCAAGCGGATGCCCTAAAGGAGGACGCGATTAGACCGGCGGGGTAGTGCAGAGCGAAGGAGCGCTCGTTCCGGATCTGCAGGGTGATTCACGCTCCTTCATTGGTCGTACCGCCGCTGACAGAGCCGTCTGTCCAGAGGAGGTAGGGTGTCGATGTTTGTCATATTATTTTTAAACTGTTTTCACTAAATAACTTCATATATTCATCTTGTAAGCCAATGAGCATTATTATAAATTTTTGTAATTCCATTGCGTTATTTTTCAATTTGATTCCTACCAATTTATTGTCTATTGGCTGATTATTACTAATTTGTTAGATCAATTTTTCAATTTGACTTGGAAAATAGTGTGTTATAATTATATATAAATAGTGCACATACTAATTACTGCTCATTGGATGCTGTGTAACTGGAAATACAATGTCTGGTAAATGAAAATTGATTTTTTCTTTTTTTATATGCAGAATATTTTCTGCTTCGTATACTTGACCTAATTTAATATATCACCAACTTGAGACGCTGTCCGTCACTCAAACGGATTTCCAGACCTGAGATCTATCGGCATTGTATAGCAGTTCCGTCGTCTTTGGACTATCTGCCTCTACACCCTACACATAGTATATTTCTTATATGAGCATGACCTGTTGACTTCTGCTGTTTGTATATTCCGTATTTCTCTCATTGTCTTCACTCTAGGGCGCCTTGACCGGACATCTGGTTTCCCAAGTGTTCATCTTCTGGATCGGTTTCGGCTACTATGTCTACAACGTCAAACAGCCCAAACTCCCAATCTATACAGACACCTGTCCCGGGAACAATGCGAGTCTGTTCAACCTGACAACTTCTAGCCCAAACACACTCTACAATGTCACTGAGTAAGGCACATATACGCCCACGCACACACCCTATGTGTGAGAGTGAGAGAGAGATACAGAAAGCTTGACTTTTCTCTCATCTGATTAATGTCAGTATTCCTCCTTTCTTTTTGTGAGTGCTTACCAGTTTCTACCCGAGTTTTAGAAATTCATAAATTACTTGAAAAAATCGCTAAGTATTCTATCAAGCGCGTGATCAATATTTTCGTTTTATTTAAATCATGTGAGTGCCCCACAGACGACTTTATTTGGGAAGTCCTGCATATGCTTCCAATTTTGTGGGACCTCAGGCGTACACAAATGGGCGTAGGAATCGCATAGTTAGTGGAGGCCCGAATCTTCGACTAAGTTTCAAAATAAACAAAATAACAACTGAAATCTTTATTAGATATCAATCAAATAAATCTCTAAATCATGTCGGGTTAACGGTTGAAAAATCCGCATGGTTACCCTTATACTAAATGTAAAGATTAAATCTGGTGTTACAATTATGCATCAATTAATTGCGTGTTCAAAAAGCATAACAAGAGAAATTCTGGCATCGGTAACTGGATAAATGTTATGTATAACTAGATAACTGTATAAACTGTAACTGTATCATCTACAGTTCGTATTTTGTGGACGCAAAATATGTATATAAATATGCCAAACATTTAATGGCAACCGGTTTCGACCGTGACCGCTAAGACAATAATCAAGCAAGCAATTAATGAAACTTACAGCATAAGTGAAAGGTCTCCAAATATCGCTATCTTGTATCACTCTTTCCTATAAAATAAAGTTGTTTGGTGTTTGCCACCATCACAAGTTGGAGAATTCTTGTTGTCGCAAATTAAAAATTTTCAATTATTTCAGAAGCTGTTCGAAGTTGATATCACCCCATAGACCTTTTTTGCACCTTCCATTTCACCGATGTTTTTCCATTTTCCGAATCTATTATATTAGCTTCTCCAACAATACCAACTGTGAAAAAGTGGGTTGATTAATTAAATCGTTGCGTTATCTCGGCACAAACGATATCAATGGCTTCATAAATAATTTTCGTTGCAATTCATTTACCAAGTTATATGTATAACCGTCTGATCCATCATTAAGAGGGTTGGCGTTTTTATTTAACTTTGAATAATTGGTTTGTCTAATCCATGAAGGTCCGCTTTTGGAGTAACTTCTTAATAAAAGTGATCAAATTTTCATTCGACCTCAAATCCTCGTAGTGTTTCTTCAGCGGTTTTGCCACCTTCATCACGTCGTATTGCTTTGCGGCAGTTTGTATAATCTTTAATGGGCGAAGCAACAAGGAACATAGATTCATTCCAAAAACATTAAATTGTTTCACGAAAACTACCTGCTCAACTGCTGCCCAACGTGTTTGATTGACCTCCTTCAATGTTTATGGCAGGAGAGAATAATTATTGTTAGAGGGACTACTTAAAGTATTCCCTGTGTCGATCGAAGATCGAAATGAATCTTCTTGCGCCGCCCAACGAATAATATAAAATGCGTACACGGTGTAGATTTAATCGATATATAAGAGAGAAGTATACGTGGATTATTGAGTTACCGAGAGTTGTGTCTGATTTCTGATGCATAACACGAGATTGTATAAAAACATAACTTTTCGACGATTCATATTCTTCCACCCGTTACTCGACGCGTCTTTTGGACTATGGCTCATTGGATCTACATCCTCCGCTCCTTTCGGTTTTGGCCAATCTTGACACTTCTGTCAGTGATTTTCCAATCCAGTTCTTGACACTGTGTTTCCGGACTATTCGTGGCTTCCCTCTCTTTCCCTTGCGGAAATGTTCTTGAATTGTTCAACATAATCTATCCTCAGTTGGCTACAGCCACATTTCTAATCTCTTCATCCCTCACTCAAGCTCTATTGTCTGGGTTATGAATATAATGGTGAGTAATTGCTGCGACCATGTAAAACTCTAGAACAATGTAATAGAACCGATCGATTCGTTGTACCCAGAACTGACGAGTGGTTAGCGACGCTGACTGCGCAGCCAGACATCCAGGGTTCAAATCCTGGTTGTGTCATTGAATTAATTTCAACATCGCTTCCCTGACAGTGGCCGTGGTATGGTGTGTAAAAGCACTAAAAATATCATTGGTGTGGTTGAATGGCCCTCCACTAAAGCACTGTCTGCCCGAGGGTA
>JAUYWV010109230.1:0-12678 GCA_032274565.1 Nematoplana nigrocapitula
CTTGCGCAATTTTCGCGGGAGGAATTACGGGATTCCCGCAATTTGTATGGGAAACTCAGACTAGGGTAGTCTAAAACACTATAATGCCAAGTGTTCAAAGACGTATTTCCAACTGAAAACACACGCACAACTGAAAGAGTACAGAAAGGCATAAAGAAAATGTACCACTATACAGTATTTTGACTTCGAAATACCACTTCCATACTAGTCTTCAGTATTTCAATGAAGGTGAAATGTTTCGTCACTGACGTGGTAGTTCAAATTAAATCGTAATTATCCTTCTTAATCAGTTGACAAACTTCAAGCACTTATAATAATGACTTTCAATATCTTGTATAATTTATATTTTCCAATGTTTTATGCCTTCTTGTTTTTTTCTCTACTCTAGCGATGTTCTACGTGATTCCTATACTCGTAATTTTCCTGAAACATTATGCGTGCCTCCTAACTGTCATTTGGTGACCGCAGACACTGCAGAAGCAATCTCGTTTGTAAAATCAAGATAATTCAAATACGCTGTCAAAGAAGATAAATGTCAACAAAAGACAAAACTAATATTGATTAGCTAAGTTTCGTTCAGGTCAATAAATATGAATTATCTCACATAAAAAATAAAACAAATACGCGGGAAGATCACGGAAACCCTGTATATACTTATACACTTATTAATATCAACTTAACCTTTATAAATATAACCTTCAACATTTAGATGAATTGAAATGAACCTATAGCTAACCCCAATACTCATTTTCGTCTCATTATTAACGCAAATCCAAACTCGGTTAGTTGGTGTTCTAAAATTGAATAAAAATGTTTTTATTATTCATAACAAAAACCATAGATTTTTACATAAATTGGAGCGTTTTAATTGGGCAAAAATAATATGTATAAAACAGCACCAACAGAATTGCCATGTATTAAAACCGAAAGTGTCACAAATTATGCATGTATTTGTCTCAATCATGTTGTAAATAAGGTATACACGTTTACTTCAAGTTGAAAGCAATTTTTCGAAACAATCAAAATAGATCGACATGTGATCATGGCAGTGACAAATTATAATGCAGCGCTAACTTCTTAAAAAACAATAGTCAACTTGATTACCAAGTCACCACTCAGTGGTAGTCCAGCGGCAACTGGTACACAAATTTCTGATTGTGCTTACGGTTTTTTTAGTTTGACATATTGCAATTAAATGATTTCCAGTGAAATTGCCCGACTGTTATTTAAATTGGTCTGTGAAAATCTTATGTAGGATCGGTTTTAAATACATTTTAAAGGCAGATTTGGTCGTCACTTGATATTTTTCGCAATTGAAGGTTTTCCGTTTGGTAAAAGAATATAAATAGGCCTTTATTTAGTATAAAAAATTCTATTGTCAGATTCTCCTCAGATGAGTCAAAGTAATAGAAATTTCTAACTGCAGCAATATATATTATTATAAATTTCTGATTAACTGATTCATCATGTTTACTGTTCTTATAGCTTTACCTTGACGTGAAAAGTAAAAATATTGAGAAATAATTATGGCTATGAAAACTGTCACTTTACAGAACGAGTATAAATTAACTTACACTATGTGTCAATGAAAAGTGGAAAACGTAGTTACAAAAGTGAGATAAATTATATACAATTCAAATTTCGTGTGCTTTTATTATAGTTATATACAGTACTCTGATAATAATCATAATTGAACTGCTTCAAATTTCAATCAGTACCACAAATCCACAATGAAAGTAATACGTTTAACTGATTTAAAAAAAGCACATCACCGAAGCCAGCATCCAACTATAAGGAAAAAACAGTGCAAGGAGTGTTTTAAAGCTTGATTTTGTTTACTTTTGTTAATTACACTCCTGAATGACCCAAGGACGCTGATTAAACGACAAATATGTTTTTACTCAAGCAAAAAGGCAGGATCCTCACTACACATATGTAGCACAATCGCAAATTTCCCAGCATCACGAATGCACGCGCTCCTCGGTAAGCGGTGTCTGCTCAACCAATCCATCGCGGAGCAGTGCACTGATCTGGTGGTCCGAGTAGTGGAGTAGTTGTTCGAGGATAGCTCGGCTGTGTTCTCCCAGCAATGGCGGTGGCAAGTCACACACAGGCGAGTGGGAGGAAAACTCCACAGCTGCACCAGGCACGCGAATGGGAAGCCCGGGTAGCAGGGGATGCGACCAGTCTTGGACCAGGCGAGAAGAGAGAAATTTCACCTGCGAAGACAATAAATCGTTAGGTATCGTCTTCTATTAGAACGTTGGCAACCATAACACACCAATTGTGCCTGTCCTCAAATTCATTTTTTGCAATCCAGATGCTTTTCCTTCCTCTGTATTTCTTAATATCATCTCCCCAAGCTTCTCTTTGCCAACCTCTGTCCCCTGTCCCGTTTCCCTTCTATCATGCCTTCTAGAATCAAACCAGCTAGCTGCCCTGAGGATCCTCTCATAATGTCCTGCAAACTTCATTTTTCAACTGATCAGACTTTCAACTAAGTATTTCTTATTTTCAAGACTTCGTCATTGGTCACCTTTTCAGTCTAGCTTATCTTCAAAAGTCTTGTGTAACACCACATTCCATATGCATTTAGTTTTTCTATGATCTTTTTGCTAAATAATCAAGCTTCTTTAGTATACCTACTCTTCTTGAACGCCACGCCGGACGGCCGGGCCGGTGAGAGAGGATCGACTCCACCCCGCTTTAGATAGGTCAAAACCTTGGGTGCAGGTTGGTTGAGGATATATTCGAGAACCGCAAAGGATCGCCACTCCCTTCACCGGTGTTCTTCTTAACTTGGACATTGTGCTAGGAGATGCTCTAGTTACAGTGTTGTCCTCTTGTCTGCACTCTGGTCAGAGATCGAATTTTTTAACACTGCTGTGTAAAGACTACTATATCAGATCTGCGAATACACGAGGCGCGTACTTGTATCAAAACTTGAATATTTCCTTTCGTAAACCGCAAAGCTAACAAATAGCTGAGAAGGTGAAAAGCGAAAAAAGATTTATTTATTTAAAAACAGACTAGTAAGAACGAAACATCTAAATATGGCAAAATTCCTGTTAATCCCTAAAACTAGCTTAGAAAAGCTGCTGGTAACTTCATTTAGAGTAAGTCTATATTTAAGTGCAAATGTCATACTGCGCCCCTCGTTCTGAATGGATTAAAGAGATACCTCTGCTAAAAAATATGTAACAACCAATAAAAATGAAATCTCATATACACTACAATCTCTCCACCCCAAACAGGTCTTTGACATTATGGTCTAGAATAAACCTGATTTGTCTGTTGAGCTGCTGGTTTATTGTTTATCGTCATCGTAAATGTGTCTAATTTTGGGGAGACCCTGCTGACAAATATTGGACAGCTAAGGACACATTTTGTCGTATTTATCCCTTCCTCATTAAATGCATCATATTTAACGATATCCTAATACGGCACCCACCTGGGGATTATCGAATACGTCTTTGACCGAGTTGACTGGACCATAAGGAAGACCCGAATTCTCCATCACTGCCAGCCACTCATTCAAATCGCGCAGCAAGAACACTGCCTCCAGGAGGGCAATCAGCTCTTTCCTATTGACCACCCGCGACGCGTTGTCATGGAAACGCTCATCGGCGGCCAACTCTGGCCGACTGATCAAGTGACAAAATCGGTCAAATTGGACATCGGACCCACACCCGATTACCAGATAGCGATTGTCCCGAGTCAGGAAAGCCTGATAGGGCACGATGCTCGGATGGGCTGTACCGAAACGGCCTGACACTTTGTTGCCTGATCGACATGGACGGACATCCAAAATAAATTCAGAGATCAAGAAAACACAGACGACACGTAAAAATCACGTACGTAATGGTCTTATTTCAAGCTGAATAAGGGTCCTAGTACCTCAACGCGCGTCAACTGAAATGCCGAAAGCCGCATTAATATAGAATCAGGCACAGAGTTTACTTCGTGTGCTGAGTAAACACGCCATTCATATAAATTTCGCATTGTGTTTTCCTTCTGATCAACCTACACTATAGAACATATTGAAATGCGGTGGTCATAATCTAATTGTGTAGTTAAGTGTTTTCAACCTACAGTGTAGGACTTGAGTGCAACCTTGTACAATGGGGATGGATGGTTTCCATGGCTGTCTAGGTCTGCGTGGACGAGTACGATCGGGCACAAAGTAAGTGCTTGAGGCTCATTACCGGACTACACTCGATGGCACCCATCGAAGCCGTGGGTCTTGAGGCTGGCTTCCCCTCGTTCCATACCACCGTTCGGCGTGAAGCGGCCATAGCTCTGGCTTCCTTACTCGATTCCTCGCTGGAGACTCTTGGAGTGTCAGATTCGCCACCGCTACATGTTTCTCAGTAGCCTTCAGGAGATGGCCAAGGTGTCTATGACCAGCACCGCCTGGAGTTTCCCCCTGTCACTTTTGCCCCGTGGCAGTGGGGTAACAAAGGGTGGAGCGTACACCTTTCGTTGAGAGGTGGCAGCAGTCGCAGTGATGCTGAGACCGTTCGTTTGAAGGACGCGTTGGATACCATTCGCTGAGGATGGTGTTTTTTGTGTGTGCCGGCATTCCTCGTCAACACCTGTAAATGGGCGAAGCATAGGAGTTCCCCAACCGTACCCACCAATGACCAAATCACCTCTGCAGCAGATCTGTGTGTATAATATGTCATACTACTCTTAGTAGTTATACAGAGATAGACACCAGCATCCCCCGCAGAGGGCAGCAGCCACGGGAGGGGCGCGCGTGGATCGGACCGTTTTGTTAGTCCTAACGGACTTTAGCAGATGCACCACGATGGGTACTGTTCATGCACCCCTTTTCAACAGTCTAGCCGAGATTCGAACCGGGAAACCTCGGTGTTTGTGTCAAGCGCGCCGAGCGCGTTACCACTACGACCACCGCGGCTATCGAGGATGGTGTACGGCGTAGGGGTAGTGCTGCGGTCATTATTAGCGGAACGGGTTTGGGCCTGACAGTATTGGCGATTCGTCAGCAGGGGGTGCTGAGTTCACCTCGTCTTTCGAGACAGAGATGACAGCATTGGGCTTGGCGGTGAATTGGCTGGTGGCCGAGGGTCGGGATGGTCGCTATTTGATCTGCTCCGACAGCCGGTCTGCCTTGGCTGCGCTGAGCAACAGGACGTCTCTCTGCATCCAGCAATTGGGTGCAGTTAGATCTTCTTGATGCGGGTAGAGGGGAACCGTTGTCCTACAATGGATCCCTAGTCGTTGTGATTACAATAATGAGTTCGCTGACAGGGAAGCCAAGGAGGCGACGAGTTACCCGTGGAACAATGATGCTCACAGGACCCAGTCCCTGTGTCTTTCGGGGAGGTTAGGGCCTTCATCAAGAGGGAAGTCAAGGATCTCAGACCGGTTCATGAGCGTACTCGCAGAGTATATTCGGCTGCGCTTAGCCCGGAGGGTCTGTCCCGATAGGCAGAGTCGCTAATTGCGCGTCTCGGAAGCTGCCATTGTCGACTGCTCGCAACGTACCGAAACCGCGGTTGGACCCGAAATCAAATCCACTATGTCTCCATTGTGGAGAGGATTAGCAGACCCTGAAACACTAGCTCCAGGTATGCCCTGCTTACCTTAGCCCGCAACTGCGCGTGTTTGGGGAGGGGTGCCCCGCCTCTGTCGGTTCTGACGGATGACCCTGTGGCGGTGGATACGTATCTGCGGGACCTACGCCTGATCAAATCGAAAATGCATTTAGACCTCAATGATATACATCGTCAATAAATAATCTTTTAAAATACAGGTGGTTCTAATAAACCATTATAAGAGGAGGTCATCAAAGCTTTAGCTTCTACTCGCTCGGACTCTGCCTATGGACCAGACAACATTCTTGCCAGAGTGCTGAAACTCAATGACTTGCTTCCTGGTATCACTCGCATACTTAATGCTTCCTGCCCCCTTGTGGGAGATCCTGATGCTCAGGTTCCTGCTATTTGGAGAAAGGCAACCATTGTGTCAATTCCTAAGAAAGGGAACTCTACAGCCCTCGACAACCAAAGAGGGATATCACTCATGTGTACTCCCCCCAAGCTGTTATTCTCAATCGTTTACAGCCAGTTATCAATCCTCTATCACAGATAATCAAAACGGCTTCAGACCGAATTGCTTAACAATCGAACAAATTACTACTCTTAGAATCGTCTTAGACTCCTGCTGCTGCCATCAAAGTGCAGTGTCGATTGTTTTTGTGGAATTTCATGAAGGCCTTTGACTCTGTCTCACGAGCTTCCATAGCCTACCATTCTCGCCTTCTATGAAATTCCACAGGTCCTGATTACTGTCATCATGAATCTTTATCACGACACGTCAGCATCAGTGCAGACCAGTTATGGCCCTACACATTAAAGCTTTGCAACTACTTCCGAGGTCCGACAAGGCGACACCTTAGCGCCTTTTATTTCCATCATTCTATTAGACTATGTACGTCATTCGGCGCTCACTCTCCGATGACGATTCCTACCTCCTGCAAACTAGGCGCAGTTCCAGAAATCCTGCCGTACTACTTCCTGCTCTTGCCTACGCCGACGACATTGCGCTTCTTTGCCGTGATCCGGCAGCAGCAATGCGGATGACCACACGTCTTTCCCACGAATGCAAACGAATCGGCTTAACCATAGTGCAAAAAAGACAGAAGTCCTCCATGTCGGAGCGGTTGTTGCCACCTGTTGACTTCAAGTACCTGGTCGCAGATATACAAACCCAATACAATATTGTTTTCTCTAACGATAGTTATAGAAATATCATGTTGTCTACATACCTAAAAATTCAAATATTATATATTAGCACTCTCCGTCATTTATATATATAAATATATATTTATATATAAAACGAGACAGTTTTACTCACGACGCTTTTTTTCTATAATGAAGTTGTCTGTATTTGGGATATAAAAGTTTAAAATTTACAAAATTGCAATTTATAGGTATAGATGTAAAATATAAGTAAAGAACAAAGAACAAATCGTTTGACTCGATGTTATTCGGAATATATTTTGACAACTGACATTTGTAAACATCATCTGCGTAGCGCATCAGTTGTGTAAACAGAACTGTGTATATACAAGTATTTTTAAAATATATGAAGGGGATTATTTAACTATTTTCTAATACCATTATTATGGGCCTCAAATTACATTAACGAAAATATAACAAAAAGTAATTTTAACTACGCAAATATTCGATTACAAGACTTAATATGTGACAGTGTCACATGTTAATCCCAGTCATCACCTCGCCCAATCAGTACCTGGAATCATTTAAAAGATAATCATGCTATTTTATGACACTGTTTTCAGTCACACAGACCAACAGAAACGTTCACTATTATATATAGATCAACACAATCGAGTAGTAAACCAAAGTCTGGAAAGGAAGGAACCCAGATCATCGTTAAAGTCGATAGGTTCAAAGAAATTAATGTAGAATTTGTGTGCGTTCCACAAAAATATTTTTTATATTAATCGTATATTTCTAATGGGAGACTTTTTTATTTTTTCAGAATGTCGTTTCTGGAGTTTCCGTCAAATAGCGCATGTCATTCCTAACTTTCGTATATGATATCAAATAGTGACAGAGCGCAAGCCCAGATTTAAAATTATGATGAGATTATAAGAAATGCCACATGTAATATACTCATATAAAATATACTGACACAATTAAAACGCCTCCCATTAGGAATATTCGTTTGATAGAAAAAATCAATATTTATGAGACACGCGGTACGTCTACATTAATTTGTTTGTGCCTATACTTTAACAATGGTCTGTGTTCCTTTCTTACCCAAATTTGATTTAGTAATCAATTGTGTTGATCTATAATAGTGGATGTTTCTGTGTGTCTGGACAAAAAGTGTCATAAAATAGCACGAATATCTTTCAAATGATTACAAGTACTGATCAGACGAAATGATGACTGGGATCGACATGTGACACAGTCACACATTAAGTCGTGTATATCGCATATTTTATGGAGCATTTCTTAAAATCTGATCTTGGCACTATTTGGTATCATACGAAAGCTATAGGAGCATGCTCTATTTGAAGGAAACTCAAGAAATGACATTACATGTAACTATCTGGCTAAAAATACACTTCATAGAGTGAACAAACAGCGAGATAGATAAGGTACACTAGTTGACTTTCTACCCAAATACGCATAGAAGAAACTACAAATTGCGCACTTACAAGAACAAAAAATTAAACATTTCACCACCATATTATATGTATAGAAAAGAAAAGGAATGGAGTTGCAGAATTTATATATCATTCACAGAATCTTATTGCAACATGATTTAGTTTCAGTAGTTCTACATTGCAGACGACATTTTTCATACATTTGTCTTGGTAAATATAATATTTGCGCTCGCGCAGTCATTGTTCGATATATTCAGATAATTTTATGTCTACTGAAAGAGGAAAACATTATCTAAAAGATAGCAGTTGCAGAATATTATCATCGGTTATTGACTTTAAATAGGATGCTCCTCAATTTTATTGATTTTCCCATTACTTTACATTACGGGGTAATTAATCGTAAATATCAGCTAAACTACATCGGATTTTGGAATAAAAAGTAGCCATTTATTCAAATCGTCGGTGTCTGCGTGTTTGTGCAAGTTTTCTGAAACCTCGGCCCAGTAGTTTCAGGGGAGCATCGAAACGAACATACATTACATATTATATATACGTAGCTACATATACAGTATGTATAGCTACCAAACAATCAGACACGACATGAATTTAAACATCCCTATCTTTCAAATGCTGATATTCGTCGCATATCATCATTTATCAGACTGGGATCAATAATGACTACGTTTTAACTATTTGATTTGAAAATTAATCAATACACTTAAGCTTTACAGTACATATATTAGGATATTGTCGTTTTAAAATTTAAATATTTCAAAGTTGTAGCTTTGATATATAGTAAATATTTTGTAGGTAGTTTAATTGAATTTATTTTTAAATAGTTTAATGCATGCGGATTTATGCAGAAGGTTAATATACAATTACCTGAAGAAGTTGTTGAGCCTAAAAAGGAAAGTTTGGACAGCGCTACATATTTTGAAAACTTGGAACTACCTGTCTGGTCCATAAATGTTCTCCCACCAAATATCTGGTCTACATGGACTACACGTATTATTCCACAAACCCTATATAAATTCAGCAATATGATTCTGTTAGTGCTAGAAGTGAGCATTTTTGTTGTGTGCTTTCAATTCATGATATTCAGTATAATTCAACGTTCAGATTTCCGCAACAGACTGCTGCCTTTACTGATAATCACCGGACTAGTAATATTTGGAGCAATGAGAACATTTCGATATTTAAAACTGCTGACTGGCTTAGTTTACAAACTATTGAAGAAGCGAAAACACCTTTTTCCTATCAACAAACCCCTGAACGAACATAGACCAGCTCTACTATTAACTGTTATTACTATTTCAATAACATACGGAATCACAACGTTTATAATGTCTGTGATTATTTCTGAAGATCATGGAACAAACGAACCTCTTGTTCAAACTGGACTGATTGGATTTTTTGGTATAATGTTAATATGTTTTATTTTGTCCTCAACACCTGATTGCATTGTCTGGAGAAGCATACTGTGGGATTTCTTTTGTACATATATGACAATGGACAAACTTTTATTTAACGAAGTGATATACATGACACTGAAAGAATTCACAAAATTTATTTTTGAATTATATAAATCAGTCGACGAGGCCGGCATATTTGCATTTTATGATCTGTACAATAAAAGCAGTATTGTTCAATATGTGTGCTACACAGTGACAGCAGCCTTTTTATCGGCCACATTTTTTAGTCCTAAAGTTATAATATGGCTTGAAGCGAAACTAATAAAAGCTACTGAAATAACTAGCACGACACCGATTGAAGCAGTGTCTGTAATATGCAATATATTTATAAGTCCAATACAAGGCATCTTCATCTCCGCAATAGCTATGGAATATCTCGATGATTCTGAAATAAACATCATACTGGCGTCCTCTTTTGTGTCATCTGCCTATTATTTCGGTTTCACGAAAATAGCTTTGCCCACTCAACACATTATCGCTGCGAATTATATTATGGTGCCAATGCTGTTCTGTGTTGGGAAAGTATTTTATCCTCAGTCTCGGAGCTTCCAAAAGATACTAGAAATGAGAAGAACATACTTGGACATGATCCCTAGTCGAACGATGTTTCAACGAATAACTTACACATTGTTCTCATTGGGTCAGCAATTCCCTTATATGGTGGTCTGTTATATTGTAACTGCTATCGGCGTACAGCTGGTTAAGATATTTCTTTACGCCATAGCAACAACAGTAAAGCTATCTGGCGAAATGGTCAATCTGGAAACATTGATTGGATCTGTAATTTTTCCAATAATCAAAGTAAGTCTCCATATCCACATTTCGAATGCGTCTATCCTTTTCTTATCGCGTTCTTGGAGTGTCCATGTTTCTCATCCATAAAGGGATATTCTCCATATTATTGATTTGACAATTTTCTTCTTAGTTTCTATGTATAACCCTTTGGTGAGCAATTCTCTTCGTTTAGTAAAGGTGTGCTTAGTCATGGAAATTCTTGTTCATATTTTCTCATGGTATCTACCATCAGATAATATGTGATACTTGCACCTACAATGCAAGTGTTTGAAGCTTTTCACTTGTTTTGATTTTTTTTCTAATTTTATGGTCATCTTATCATTTCCCGATTTCGAGATCCGCATTATTTTTGTTTTCTTTATGTTTATTTTCATATTCTATTTTGCAGCTGTGCTATTCAAGTTGTCCAATAGTGTTTGTAGTTCCTTTTCTGTATCTGCAGTCAATGATTGATCATCAGTGGAGAGACAATACTTCCTTGTCGTACTCCTTGTTCAATCACTGCTGATTCTGATTGTTCATTTTCTATCCTGGTGGTAGCAGTTTGAATCATATATAGATCTTGGATAAGTCTTCTATCCCTCCAGTCTATCCCGATAAGTTTGAATGTATCCATTAAGACGTTCCAGTTGACTCGATCAAACCTTTTCTCAAGTCTATGTAACATGTGTAATTGTGTATAGATAATTGTGAAATTCGAGGCTTCTCTCTATAAGTGTTGTTAGTGTACCAATTGCTTCCACGTACCACAACCCTTCTTGAAGCCAATGGTATCACTTATATCTCACCACCACCTGTCACGTGCTTTCTCTGTTTCTCTTCTGAGTTCATTGTTCAATTGCTTGTATTTTCGTTTTTTATTAATTTGCATTATTGGTTGATTTCCACTTTCTCCTTTGTTGCCTTTTATTTAACATTTCTGGAATTATCTACGGCTTCTTTGGGACATTTATCTTATGTATCCTATGTTGATTTCCGCTGCCTTCTTTATAGTCCATTTATCGTTTGTTGTGGTTGCGTTTGATTCTTTATAGTTCTTGATCAACTTCTACTGCAAACTGTTTACGAATTAATTCATTCTTCAATTTGTTGGTATTCCTTTGTTTGTGTAGTGTCTTCCTCTTGATCGTTTTGCATTTCAAGTTCATAGTCATCATTACCAGGTTATTGTCTGTGTCAACATCTGCACAGGGGTAGCTATATGATTTCTTTACACTTTTTCGGGATCACTGTCTAACGGCTATGTAGTCAATCTGGCATCGCATCCTACCTCCAGGGCTCTCCCAACTATATCTTCGTCTGAATTCTTGTTGAAAGTTTGTATTTGTAATTATTAGTTGATATTGGTTGCAGAAATCCGCGAATATTTGTCCTCGATTATTTATTTTTCCTAACCCATATTCACCAACTACCTTGTCTTCCTTGCCTTCTCCGACAATGGCATTCCAGTCACAGATTAGAATTAGATTGTCGTTTCAGTTGACTTCTTTTTACAGTTCTTCAATTTGTTAGTAAACTCTCTCCACGTCTTCGTCTTCATATTGTGTCATTGGCATGTACATTTGTATAATTGCAGTATTAGTAGGTTCTCTTTCGATGATGGTCAGCATTAATCGTTCGCCTTTGTATTGTTTTGATCACAGAGTAGGGATACACATAATGTTGACTCTTCAATATCTCATGTCTAGGGTACAGTATATTTAGATATTTCGATAGAATTTTGTGTATACGCTTAAAATAAATAAGGAAATTCATTTTTAATAAAATTATAATTTTCTAAGTAAGCTGTTCTACTTCCCCAGTAGTAGTATAAAACTTTCATACGAATAAAGTAGATTTAAATTATGACTATTTACACGAAATTGGTAAAGTGGAACTTTATGATACGAGGACAATTTAATTTCCGAGTGAGCGAAGCGAACGAGTAAATTTATTTTTCCGAGTATCATAACGTACTTTACCAATTCGTGTATGTCATTTTTTTTTCTTCATGGTGCATAAATAGATATACATTTCTATAAATGTATACATTTTATAGATATTGATATTGATTACAATATTTCGACCATTTGAAGAACGTAAAGAATGTATACATTTGCTTTACTATTTTTAAAATTCAAAATAACAGTTATATAGCAAAGACGTATTCATACTTTATTCTTCATTTAACATGACTAAACGGATGGCTGATATTCTCGCAGATGCGAATCCTATAAAATCGTCCAAAATATATGATCAAAGATG
>JAUYWV010109241.1:0-12677 GCA_032274565.1 Nematoplana nigrocapitula
GTCGTGATCCAGTGACTGAGTGTAAAAACTGTGGTCAACTCCCATCCTCTGGAAGGAGCCGGGTAAACAAAAAAAGCACTCAGGGTGGTCCACAGGCACTGGAGGGTACACAATTGTCCCCCCAAGAAAAGGTGATCAAGTGAGGTGAGGATTAGACACTGTAGGTATTTACAAACCCACTCAATCACAACTCAAAGTTGTTTTAATTACTCCATGGCAATGTAACATGTTAGACTGCTATCATAACAGCGCTAAGAACGGCCAAAGAGCACCTGCAAATCATTTAATATTTCCTAATTGGTTATCAAGGGATACATTGTTGGTATCCTTGAATAGCCACAGGCCATTGCTGAATCAGTGGGGGGGGGGGCAGGATGAGCTGGCCCGGAGAGCTGGGCGGCGGGTCGTCTACAACAACAATCAAAGAAATGGGAGCGAAGACGATGAAGAGCGAGGTAGTCAAGGAGAAGGTGAGAGCCACTTTTATTGTCGTCTCCACACATCGGGTAGCAGTTCCACTCGTGTCGGGAATCTTCCCCTCTGTGGTTGTTTGTTGTTTCTTTCGGACCGTCCAGGACTGACCACGAGAATGAAAAACATATTACATAATAACACGTGCTTCAACGAACAATTGTCTTTATTGAGGGCAAGAAAAATGGCCATATAGATATTTAATCTTTCAATTTTACCGCCTGTTATTTTCCTTGCAGTCACAGTCGTCTACTACTCTCCCTGGTCCGTCTCCTGGTAATTGTGTCAGCGACTGGCCCGGGAACTAACTGCCTACGTTCCGTGTCCAAGCGTTTAATCGACTCCTGTACCGGTATCCTTAATGATGTCCACTCTACCGAACTCCGTGCAGTTCTCCTCATCCTCCTTAGTAGGCTCCTGAGACACCTGAGCAAGGACGAGGTACGTAATTCAGGTTTTAATTTATCAATCAAACATCCAAGATATGCGCTTAAGTTTGATTTAAACCCAAATGGTCTCTGATTACTGCCACCTAACTACACAGGGATCACTACACTGCATTATAAGATTCATACTGCAATCAAAACAACGCAAAGACGACCAAGGAGCACTGGTTGTTGCTGGTGGTGTGTCGATGTTGGTGGTGTATGCTTGGTTGTGGAAAATTGTTTTTTTTTTATTTGTTTGGTGCTGGTTCTTGTGTGGAGTGGAGTGGAGTGAGATGCGTGTAGTTTTTGGCTGTCCTCATTGTCACTGATTTTCCCGTTTATGTCTCCACACATCGTTACATCCTCGTGCCGGCTCTTATGGTTTTCTGTATAGATATATTGTTTTATTTTTTACCTAACCAACTGATATAGACTGTCTCCTGGTGCCGGCCACCTTCCTCACGTCGGTCGTCAACAAACGAAGAGATTGCTAGGTCGCTGACTCGCCAGTCATCCACTGGATCGGCCGGTCCCGAGAGTTACCACGTCTGCACACCCCTTCGGCTGGCCGAGGCGGTGATTCTTACGGAAGACCATCCGCAGACTGGAGCTGCCGTACAGCTGTTGGCCAGCGCCGCCATTCACGACGAATGGACCAGATACCGGGTCGGGGACAATAAGAGAATTGTTCGTCGACTGCACAAGATGCTGAATGCTGACACACCGTGTACAGCCGGTAAGTGGATTACACACGGGTATAGCGTTGGTCAAACAAGAACCTTTAAGCCCGTTTGAACTAAGACTAGTGTCAGATTCTTGAAAAATCCCTCTTCCTATTTTCTTTGCGATTTTTAGGAATCGTGGCATAATTTAAATCTTTCTGCATTTCTACACCCTATACTACTGCTAATTATATGAGTAGTTTAAATCTATGTGAAAATTAAAGTGGTAACTTTATCCGATATGTTGGTTTTAAACAGAAACACCTAATAAACGCCGACGCATCTACTTATGCTAATGATCTAAAATATAAATATTCCCATATCATTTTTTAAGATTTATATTATCGGTTGAAAGAAAAACATAAAAAACGCTCTAAATCAAATTAAATAATTAACTCACTGCGGGTCTGATCGATTGCATTTGCATCGATTAAAAATGTTGGAATGCCGCTTAGCGTAACCCATTTAAGCCAGATACGTACAGAGGGACGTATTGACTCAATCGTTCTTAGATATCGAAATCAAGGACGTTGTAAACTGAGTTTAAAAAACTTCTCTCTTGTGAATACGGATGTAAGTATTCACAAGTCAGTAGCCACACCACTTTATTAATAACTCAGATAAACACACAGCATAACATAACACCAAGGCGCGCGTGAATACAGTTCACTTGATCTTAGATGTTATATGACGTCACATAAATCAATACTCAAGAATGAAGATACATCACACTCCTTCCCCATTCAAAATTCACACACATTATCTATAAAATTACCCACTCTTTTAACATCCTTGCTGACCTCAGCACAACCATCGAACACATCAGCAATAACCCAACCGGGAGAAAAATCAGGTTGAAGCTTAGAACTTTTTATCTAAGTTTCCGCAAGAACTTTCTCACCCACTTTGGTACAAACGCATTAGAGGAAGGATAAGATTTTCTAGCTTTCCTCAAGTCCACATCATCCAGCAACTCAGCCCATTTCGTAGAAGACAAGAACTGGTCATGTTGAAAACCATAGACAGGAGCATTCTGAATACCACGACAAAGAAATAATCGAGCTGGGGGTAGTCCCCGTTACACTGTTGACACTCGTTCTGTACGCCAGCAACACAAGATCCTAGTTTTCTACCCACTTTCGGTTGTCAGAACAATGACGCAGCATTTCTAGTATGCTTCTATTCATTCCCCGTTTGTCCACCCGTTTCAGGATGATACGGAGTTGACCTGACCTTCCGCACTCCAAAATAGTCAAAAACTTTGCCAACTAAATTTCTTCCAAAATTAGTTACCTGATCTGCCAGAAGACGCTGAGGGATCCCAAACAAACAAAAGTAATTGACAAGGTGTTTTACGATTGATGGCGACGTTTCATCTCTAAGTTTGTATGCCACAGGATATTTCGAAAAACTGTCCACAATAAGTAAAATCCCGATAAAGCCTTGGTCCCTGGTAAGTTTTAAAACATGAGCGGTTTTACAAGTTGACCTGGTGCAGAAGAAACTGAAGCACTTGATCAAACTGGATTTTCGGTGAATGAGATTTCACCGACTGACAACTTGTACAACCATGGATATACTCCATAACAGACTGTCTAATTTCTGGCCAATAGCAATAAGCTAACAATCCTCCCAGAGTTTTCTCGACACCGAGATGACCACAGTGAGGCGGGTTGTGTGCTAGCGCAATAGTTTTTAGATGTAAACTATCTGGGATAACAACTGTGTTGGGTTGGTCCACAGGTTTGTCTTTATATCTTCTAAAAAGAATACCATCCTCCACAATCAGCTGTGGAACTAATTGTTTCGATCTCTTCTTTTTTTAACCAAAGCGTAATCGATGAGGGGAGATCCGGATCGGTTAGTTCGTTCAATACGGACTGAGTAAGACTATATATAACAATATCGGCACCCTGTAACTTTATAAACTCTTCATAACTTATTACCGTATAGTTAGTATATCAATAGCCGTGACAAATTGACGCGAAACCGAATCAGCCAGGACATTTTTGGCTCTTTCAATATACTTAATATCAAAATGAAACTCGTGAATAGCTAGCGATCACCGTCCCAACATACCATCAAACTTTTTTCCCTCAGCCAAGTTGATGGTTTATGGTCTGTAAACAAGGCAAATGTTGTCCCAAGAAGATAGTGACGAATTTTTTAAGGGCAAATGGGATGGCCAGACATTCTCTCTGGATTGTACTGTATTTTTTCTCAGATTTTTTATAGAAGCCGGCTAGAAAACTCAACTGGTTTACCTTTCTGAGAAAGAACTGCCGATATAGCCACGTTGCTAGCGTCAGTGTAGACCTCGTAGGGAATCTGCGAGTCATGAATAGCTAAGCACAATTCTTCACAGAAAAATTCTTTTAATTTAACAAAACAGCTCGTCAACTCTTCATCCCAAACAAATCGCACATCCTTCGTGATATTATACAACTTGGAAGTAAACTCCGCATATCTTTCGACAATTCTGAAGTCAAAATTGCACAACCCTAAGAAACGCATTACTTGTTTCTTATTTTGAGGAATCGGACACTCGCGTATCACCCTCAACTTTGCGTTCGACATCGTTATGGAATTAGCCCTTAGAACACGTCCCAGTAATTCTATTTCAGCCTGTCCTACTTCGCATTTATCGCCATTTAATGACAACTGTTTTTCACTACATCGCTGAAGAAATTGGTTAAGATGAATTTTGTGAGCTCCTTCATCTAAAGACCCAATAAAAATATTATCCATATACACCGTAACAAAAGGCATATCAGAAAATATTCGGACCATTTGTCACTGAAATGCTGCTATAGACCAAATTGTGGTCCGGGGCTAAAAGCCGTCAACTTCCGAGAGTTCTGTTCAAGAGGCATTTGCCAATATTCCGAGCGGAGATCAAAAGTAGAGAAAACCATAGAACCCTGAAGTGTATCTCACTTCCTCGAAAGTTGGAAGAGGGTATTTATCAGCAATACAACAATCATTAAGCCGTCTGTAATCACAGCAAAAACGAATTTCCTCCTTGTTTTTCTTTGGAACAATTACTACTGGAGCGCAATATGGACTATCAGAGCGTTTGATAAGCCCCCTCCCCTCTCTTCGTAGTCTTGTAACAATAACACTGTTTTCTCCACGTGACACAAGGGAACTATACGCGGAGGAAGAAAAACGGGAGAAGACGAACGGAGATGAATGTTATAAGGGGTCATTTTGCTTGGCTTCATAGAGTTAGTGAAAAGAAACTTGAAACTACAATATTTAGAATTGGATAGTAACCTGGACCACCAACTCTGGAATGAAGTTTCACACACTCATCTGCAATGATCGGGGATAGAGAAATATCGGTCTCATCAGAAATATCTTCTTTAGTGCTAAGATCAAGAACATGACTTGTGACTCCTAATCCCGAAAGTACATGGGGGTTCATTTGAATAAAGTCCCAGCCCAGAATCCCAGCATACGACAAATTACATGGCAAATTTACAATAATAAAATCCCAATCATAATTATCCTTATTGAACTCGAAAGTAACCACTTTCTTACCAAGAACAGTCAATTTCGACGATGAGATTGTAAACACAGAACCATTCCAATAGTCATAGGGTCGAGGCACGAGTCCCTCAGTCAAAAGTGACGTATCACTACCCGTATCACTTAACAAACATAGAGATCGCCCATTCCCATCAGTTACGTGAATCACAGGTTTAGGCGTAGACGACACAATAGCGGAGAGGATCCGCGTTTAAGTTTTTTTGGCTTCGACCGACAATGTTTAAGAAGATGACCCATCCTCGAGCACGCTGAACATGTAGATTTCAGTAGTTTACAAAATCTCGCTGTATGACCCGTTTTGTCACAATTATAGCACGTTAGTGACAACATGGGTATCCGGCTGGAAGCTGCAACCGTCACGTGTCGTGGAATAGTAGCGATAATTCGAACCACATCATCGACGTTACATTGCGGCGTTACAATGGTTTTCAGTTCGTCAGGAATTGAATGACACAACTATAGGCGTACAATATCTTCTACCGCAGCAGCGTAAGTCGTAATAAACTTAGCCTGATACCGCTGCTCCCGAATAAATTCATAAATGGATTCACCAGTCTCTCATCTTTTGTTAACGAAAAAGTCAAGCGGATCAGCCGGATGTGCTTCTTCCTTCAAAAGTGAATCCAATTTATCCATAAGTGACCGTATAGTAGATCGTCCATCGATAGATTCCCATATAGAGTCAAATTTTCTACCAACATAACACATCGGAAAACTTTCAATTGTCGTTCTTCGGTTAAAGACAACAGAAAGAAATAACTTTCCAGTTTCATTTTGAAAGCTGCGAATGAGCCCCTCTCATATATAGGGACATTAAGGACAATTGTTTTGTTGGAGCCCTCCATTTGTTCCATCACAAATAAAAATACGCCCTGCTACCAGTGTAAGAATTCACAAGTCAGTAGCCAAACCACTTTATTAATAACTCTGATAAACATACAGCATAACATAACACCAAGGCGCGCGTGAATATAGTTCACTTGATCCTAACCTACGTCATATGACGTCACATAAATCAATACTCAAGAATGAAATTACATTACATTACATTATTATACAAAACTGGAGATTAAAATCACAGACTGTAGTAACACTGCTGTTGTATCAGATATGGTAAGGAATATCTAAGTGAGAACAACTAGAATAATTAGGGGCAATAGGTCTTGCACAATAATCCTTGAATCGCAACTTGCAGTTAAGCATTGGTTATAATCTTGCGAGAGACTGAATACATATAATGGCACAGGTTCGTGAGCAGCAGTACTTAGTAACTAATGGAAGTATTCTAACAGGTAGTCACACTGAACTGCTTTTGACTTTGTAAATGGAAGAAATGATAGGTCATTAATCACTTTTATTTCACAACAAACTGGCAACAACAAAGAAATCAAATTATTGTATGAAGCATAGTGCTCATGGGAATAGAAAATAGCAAAAACTAACAACATTTTATAATAAGTTTGACAGGACTGATTTATAACAAAAACTAATACAATTGAGTGTGCCTGATCCGGTATTGCCTAATATCTCAATTTTTAAAGGCCCAATTGATCGTTTATAACATGTGTTATTGCCCAATATGGTTTTTCAAAAATCAGTAAAAACAATTCCCCAGGAAACTGGATTATGTGTACTCAGCTGTATATATACTCTAGCTTCGGTTCAGCTTCATACTATTAACACAAGACTACCACCATCTTGCCATGAGGTAGTTTGGATCAAATGTATAATTATTGTTTTATTGTAATTTTTCTGGTACTGCATTGTTACATTACAGATTTAAAGCCATTCATTGCCTCGTCAATTGAATGGGAGAAATAGGCCACGGTGCCCATGCACTAGGCGGTTGTGCAACCGGGTGGCTGGGATTCGAGTGATGCGTCAGTCACACATTGAAGATTAGTGGTGTGGGTGCGTGGTGCATATCCATGGGCTTTGGCCAGTGCTCCTCAGTGGCAGTGTTGAGTGTGCTAGCTGTGCATTTTTCGTCATTCATCAGATCCATTCAACCGTGGTCTTCGTGTGTAAATTTGTGCTCCTTCCGGTGTAAAAGTGATTCCAAAGAAAATTGGCAAAGCATTTCCATATAGTGCATAGTGCTGAAATACTTCCGGAATCTCTCCGTGTCTGTGCTCGTTATCGTCTCATATATCCACGTTGTAAAAATATGATACAGTGTTTATTGTGTCTTAAGTGCAATGAGTGATATTATTTACTCAAATGTGTGTTCTAAGATGATCCAACGGCATGGAGTGTATTCGGAAAATCTGCACCTCAGATTCAATGAGGAAGTATTGGGTAAAGTGATACTTGCAAAAATTAACTGATTTTTTCTAATTAATAGTTTTATAGGTTTAGTATATAAATTGAAAATGTATATAAAATTTAGTTTATCTATTATTATGTATGTCGAATGGTGTCTGCAGTGTGTTTCAGATAGTTTATATGATTGAGATAATGTCCTATTTGTTAAATAGTTAGTTGATTTGTAATAGACGTAGTTTTTTGCAAATGTCAGTTTATAGAAGAAGCAGGGAAACTACCTTTTGGTTAGCTGCAATATAGCGGAATTAGCATTTCTCTTTATCCTACTAGCTATTAGAGTGGCTTGTTATTCCGTTTCTTTGCAGGTATCCGGCACATGCTCGCGAAGCCCGCCACGCTCAGACCAAGTTGGTTCTCTATGATCACAGCTTGCGCATCCAGCCGGTTCTCGGTGGTTCAAACAAGCGGCAACGCAGCCCTTCCCCCGACCGGTCGGGGCCTGTGCTTCCCCAAAGTGAGGACATCCGACGCGGTACGAGTCCGCGATCTCGCGACAGCCAGGAGGCCGGGGGCGGTCGAAGCGGACGTCGGGATGGCAAATTTCCGCACCATCTGAACCACCTCGATCCCGAAGACGATCAGATGGCCACTAGGACGCTGTTTGTCGGTAATTTGCACTATGAAATCAACGAGTCGGATATTCGGGACGTGTTTGAGAAGTATGGCTATATCGAGGATATTGATATCAAACGACCGCAGAAGGGAGTGGGCAATGCCTATGCGTTTATCCGCTATCTCAATCTGGATATGGCGCATCGGGCCAAGGTGGACATGTCTGGTCGATATATCAAGAATTTCCAGTGCAAGATCGGCTATGGTAAGGTGACCCCGACTCTGTGTTTGTGGGTTGGCGGTCTGGGACCCTGGATTCAGTATGATAAACTGGAAGAGGCCTTCTGTAGATTTGGGACCATCCAACGCATCGAGTGGCCCCAGGGGAAAAATTATGCCTACATTGTGTACAATGCCGTGGACTCGGCAGTCCAGGCGTGTACTCAGATGCGCGGTTATCCGCTGGGGGGCCAGGACAAGCGGATTCGAGTGGACTATGGCGAGGTCGAGCACTTGCACAACGACCCGGGTGTACGCAGGAAAACTACCAGTGGAGGAGGAGGCGGCGGCGGTGAATATCGCAGTGGCCAACATCGGGGGGAAGAAAGAGATCGAACTTCGGTGAAAGAAGAGCCTTCGACCGGTCGACGAACCTCGCTTGCTGAGGTGGTGTCATCTGCAGTGGTAACAGTGGATTCGGCCACCACGGTGTCCGAACTCGCCCGATGTCTCCCCTCGATCTGGAATGGTGTTTTCACCCTGAAAACCTCCAACTTTGGCGCCAAAATGCACATGCTTCGCGGAGAGGAACGCCTGGTGGACCAATTCATGGCGCGGGGCAGTGCGACAGATCACGCGCAGCTCTATATCACCCAGCGGATGCGTCTGGACCCGCTCAAGTTGGATGATGTGAGTCAGCGTATTCAAGCGGCTGGTGACAACGGATTTTGTGTATTGGTGGCTGTGGCGGCGAACATAGCCTCCGAGGGGCAGCAGTCCCAACGACCTTTGCGCAACTTGGTGTCCTACCTGCGCCTCAAGGAGTCGGCGGGCGTGATCTTCTTGACTGCTGAAAACCAGAGCGGTGTCTTGCACGCATTCCCGCCGTGTGACTTCGCTCACAATCTTCTCAATCAGCAAGCGCGGGCGTTGGTCAAGGATTCGGCAAAGGATGATCATCTTGTTGTTTTGCTGATTCGTAGCTCGGCACCCTAACCGGTTGCGGTTGTGTCGTGGGGAACCATAAGTTGTTTTGTAAATTGCGAATTACTGCTTATGTCGTGTCGTAACCCAGTTGGTATTTAATGTGAGTTCGGAAATTTTCTTTTGACTATCCTGATAAACATAATTTATTGAATTCACAAAGTTTAATCAGAAATAAGAGTACAAATAGGTTGGTCAACATTTATTCTGGACATGTTTCGCTTACACCATAGCATCATCAGCAGGAATAATTACAAATTGTTCAGGCACAACACAAAACGTGACAAGTTATTCAAAAGTGCATACGGAATTGACAAAATAGACTATTAAAACACATACAAGACACAGAGAATTATATGACATGCTAAAACGTCGACAAAAATTAACTTAAGGAAAATCTTTTAAAAATTACGAGGACTATTATTCGCCAACGTCGTGTTAATGTTTGGTTTCACCTCCTTAATCTAGATAGCTTCCTTGATGGAGAGAGAGTTCAGTCAGTCCAGCACACTGTTCCAGTACTCGAAAAGCAAATGCTGATGATGCTTAATGTATAAGCGAAACATGTACAGATTAAATGTAGACCAACCTACTAATTGTGCTCTTATTTCTGGTTAAACTTCGTAAATTTTATTTTCCCTCGTTATTTCATTATATAATTCAGTTATAGTAAATTTGTTGTGATTTTATCTGTGTAACAGTCAGTTATCTGTTAAATCATTAGGCATTTGAGAAAGGATATTTGTCCCTGATACCAAGGGATGTTCGTTAGACGACCGATTTCTACACCATTTTCACTTTTAATTCGGAAAAAGTCAGATAATTAAGTTTTAAATAAAAAACATGGTTTAAATGTAGAAGTGAGACAATTATAATTTTTAAAACAATATATAACAGTTAGTCAAATGTGTTGGGTCACAGAGAAAATGTACTTCTGTAATTAGGATGCAAGGTGAACGTCTTGTTTGTTATCACTGCTGTTTTGAATGTTGTAGTAGTGTGCTGATAAGCGTGTAAACAATGATTTTCTGTAATTGTTTTTGTGCATCATTAATTTTTCGCTAATCTTGCAGATTCAATACCCATGAACATAGGGGATTTGTACACTTGTTTTGACATTTTCTTTTACGATCGACCAAATTATCTCAATGGGATTGAGCATGGGTGAATATGGTCCTGATCTTAGAAAGGTCCTTTCCACGTGTCTGTCATTCTTCAGACAATTGTTGTATCCAAGTACTGCACACTATTGCAATTCCGGCTGTGATAGGTACCGCGTCGTGTCGTCATGATGACTCGATACGGCACTAATAAGATGTATGTTTTAGACCACGAGATGATGGTAATTCCTAAATCGTTCTGGTTCCAACTCTAGCGCCCATGTGCTCTTCGACAGACAAACTTTTTGATGTTGAAATTCGCGTATACACTTGTTGGAATCTGTACTAACGAGATTTCAGTCTTTTTCAATCAGTTTCGATATTATTGTCGTTGGGGAAATCGCCGTTCTGTGGTTTCCGCGTTGGTTTTGAATCGGAGCGTAGCAATGAAAGTTTTGTGGCTAATAATTCCCATATTCTACAATCATCTGCCTATCTTGAATTATACTTGTTGTGCTTAATGGCTTCCCGATGAATCATGCCTGTTTACAAGAAGAGCATCTGGTATCATCAGAATCAATTATAATGGTCGACATGCCTACACGATTTCCAAAGCTATTGAATTCGTACATATTGCTCATTTACGGAAATGTTCATTTTATGAAGTATGTAGTTTCAGTATGTATGCCAAAGTATTGCATTTATAATGATTATGAACTAAAATCTTTAAAAACTTTGAAATAAAATATTACATTTTGTATATAAGAAAATGTATAATGCTCGTACAGTACAGTAAGCCCGCCATTCTAATTTAAAATTGCTCCACTTTTTACATTAAGAAAGGGTTTTCTGAATTTAAAACCTTACCTTCCTAATTAAATCTGCCGTTTTCCGAATTAAAAGTGAAAAATGTCTAGAAGCACTGTATACTGCATCATCAGTGTCAAGCAAAATGTATTTTACTCTGACCTAACATTCAAGCGGTAAAGCACCACGTTTTCCAGTCCAGTGCCTTATTAAAAGATGGTGATATGTGACCAGACTGTCTAGCCGTAAGGAACAAGTCGACGCTTAAACGATGATCTACTTGTCTTTACAATGAAAACGTTTTGTGGTCATAGTTGGGAATTCATTTTAATTGATACTGATTGTGTGGCCATAGTCAGACGCTTGCCTAATGAGTATTTGTTCTATTGAAACTTTCGTTGTACGCGATCTGAGCTACTGAAGTGGTCTGTTACTCCTACGGACCACCGCAGATTATATTTATTCCTATGGGAAGTGTGGATTTTCCTATTCTGTACAATTCATAGTTCGTTGTATGATAGTTCAATAACACGATTTTGTATGTAGGCTAACGTCATATGGAAGACTTCATTACAAATCATATAGATTTTTCTAGGTTTTCATTAATGTACAATCTTGTTTTTTGGTAGAGGTGATCCTTGCCCCAAAATAGCTACAGAATAATCCGATGGTCATCAGACGTTCAGAACTGAAATTATTTATCATGATCTAATCAGCTATCGTACAAAATGTTTTTCCTAATACTGTACACGTAATTCAATAATCTGCAATTACGCAGTGAAGTTTACTATTTGTTTGTATTACCTTACTGTTTGAATATTGCTTTGAATCATGTGAATAATAACGTCTTTGTATTGCAATTGCATTTATGTGTGTACAAGCTAGTACAGTTTGGTAATTATTTTTTGGTTTTAAAAATAAAAGCAGCATCGTTATTATTTCTCCTTCTTAAAAACGTGTTGAAGAATTTAGATATAGTGCTACTGTAGGCTGCTTCTATGTTATGGAGGGAAGATGGACTGACTAATGACTAAGCTGCAGACTGAAAAAAATTAAGATAGCTATTTGATCAACTGCATGAAAAACTTTATCTTTAACATTTTTATTTACTTATGCGAGGTTTTATAGTATATAATCTAAAATGGGAAACATGCACACACATACATTTTTAGATTGAAAAAGTCTAATTTCATTCTGTGAAAAGCGTACGAACCCTGATGTTTGGCAAAAAGCTGTCTAGAATTTGCAGAACAAATTGCCGCGGTGAAAGTGATCGGTTAAAAGACTAAACAATTTGTTTCTTAGTGTGTATCCGTCGTGAAACTCTGGCCAGGACGGTAGTAGTAATATACAGCCACGGTCCAGGCCAACAAAGAACAACCCCCCCGCCTATATATAGAAAGCAAGAGACGAGAGAAGCTCAGTTGTTACTTGACCGCCGACGAAGACAGACCTCCGCTCTCTCTGCTACAATTTTTTACATCTCGTTCACTGTGCTCAACGTGCTCTATCTGCTC
>JAUYWV010109252.1:0-12676 GCA_032274565.1 Nematoplana nigrocapitula
CCAAAACAGAGAGGACTTAATCACCACTGTGAGGCAAGCATGGAACGGGTTGAGTCGGCGAAATATTGTGTCTCACACAGCCAGCCAGCAAAAAATCAAAGACCACAATGGAGGTAACCGTTTCAAATAATTGAACCTACATACTCGAAGTAATGTTATAATGAGAATATTATACGTATGTATTAAGCCATACACATTACGGTTTTCCTTCTTTGTTAATTTTTATTATTATAAATATAATTTCCTGAACGGAGTTACAATTTGTTTTAAGATTTGTTAACCGCAGCACCTTTTAAAACACTCGTAAATATACGAGATTGTTCAGCAGACGTAAATTGCATTTCTTAACTTAAAAAATGATACCTTGTTTTTTAAAATAGATAAAAAATGGATTTCACACCAGTTCTTTAAAGTCTGATGAGTATACACTTTTCTGACAGAGGGTATACTGTAGATAGTTGCAAATACGATTTTATGGCAGTATGGTTCTCTTTCGTTGAGTTGTTGATAATGTGTCCCTCTTGACTTGTTATGGTCTTACCGTAATCTTTCAATAAAAGACATTTTACCATAAAAGAACGCTTGATCGATATAGTATGGGTACATGACAAACGCTTTACTCGGAAGACATATTCAGATATATAATTGCAAATCAAAAAGAGAGACGCAGACGGAATTTAAACATGTAATTTCGAAATTTCCATAGCGGTTTCAGACACAAAAGATTCTCAGGGAATCCATAATTAAAAACGTTATTATTCAGGGACTTGTTCAATGGGAGTTTCTCAATCCTAATCAACAAAGCCTGCTTTGATCGAGAGTTGCAGAATGTCCCGAGTCACACACTTGATTCAATATTGGGCTGTGCTTCCCGTACAAGCATCACAGGTCTGCATAGGCGAATTGTTTGCATTTATTGTTACTAGCAATTGTTTATCTGTCTTAACTGCTTTATATTTATAGTCTCTTTCAATTAATCAATTTTGTTATTCTTTGTTATTATTTTAAATGTTATGGATCCCTTGAAATTGGATACTGTATCCGATACAGGGCAGGAAGTTTTGAAATTGCATATCTACCTAAAATTCTATTTAGAATGCGTTGACCACATAAGTCTGATGACTTCCATGATTGGTTTGCTGGAAGCACCAATCGAGGTGAATCTGAGAATCTTGGAGTATCCATGCTGTTAAAGGGGCCATTTATGCTGTTCATTTTGAATATTACAACATGTACCCCTTTTGTCATGTCATGTCTGCGTCTTGTAAGGATAATTTTAAACGATTCCCAATTGTATTATCTGTACAATAGAGCATGTAACGAGGACACTTTGTCTCTAAGCAAAACTGTGTGACCCAATGTTGTTGATTTGCAATATCCGGCTTTATAATTCTCCCATTATGATTAATAGCATCTACATACTGCATAAGCGAACTCCGTAAACCTCTTATAGAGGTAAACATGACAATGCGCTGCATCCATTTGGGTACAGTTTTCATGAACCGCTAATTGTTCATGCTGTATATATTTATCGCGCCGCGTTCTGTAGGATTTTATTTTGGGCACAAATTTGTTTTCCAAAACTCCTAAGTACTAACCCAACCAACCGGGTATAAAAGCTATACTAAAGAAGAGGCTGACAACTTCCTGTAGACATCGCCGACTTTCTCCAAAGAACACCTCTTCAGTTCAGATGAATTGAGCGGAGTTCAGTCAATGTCACTTGTCACTCGGGTCTTTAGTCTTTCACTTGAGTGATGCATTCCACTCATCCATCTTGTAGAGTACTACATCCAATAGTTAACAAGGATCACAAGTACCCTATGTTTACGGAGACCAGAAAAGGCGAGCAAGGACGGCTCGAAAATGTTTTGATATTAATTCGCGTCATATTCCCAACTTTGAAAAATAAAGCAAAATATTACAAGGAAATGCATGGCAAAGTAACCTAAATGTAATAAATATAAAAGTAAAATGATAGACGACGCTTGTGAAGTATGGAACCAAACAGAAATAGATCTAAAGTTAATTAAAGTTAGAGAAAAATAAAAAATGACTACTTAAATAAGTATAAAACATAGTTATTCATTATGAAATAAATGATTTCTGGCTCTTTTGACCACCTTTTTGCTGTAACGGATTGATTTGCATTTTCATCATTAGTAACCATATGCTGGCCGTCCAATTTATATATGCACAGTACATGTCATGTTGCCTTTAGTTTGTCACAATGTGCACTGGTTCACAATTGATTCATTCATTGCACGCATTTACAGTTAATGTTATTCTACTCTTGTGACCAGCAACATCTGCCAATTTTGCAGCCTCTGGGTTACCTTTTGTTTTTTTTAACAATCACAGAAATAATAATAATAATACTATTTGCAGAGCCACTTTACTCCCACCGGGCTTCCTCCAAATTGGTAGTACTTCTGATATATTGGCCAAAGAGCGTAAACGTTCTTTTTTCAAATCATGTAATTTGTATATATGTGACTAAAAAAGTTTTGAAAGAGTGGGTTTATTTACAATTTTTGTCAGGTTGATTCTAGCTTTTCCTACTTCGGCAAAACGAATCGCCGCCTTTACAAGCGGATTAGGGAATATAATAAGGGGCAATTTTCCGGTTTACTCCCACCTCGCTTCATGTGTTGATTGTGGTGCTAAATCCTCATTTTCCAATCATATTTTGTTTTTCTATTATCAATACGGCTTTTACCGACTTATTAGAAATGCCCAAGAGAACAGCGGACTGCCAGATGAAAGCGGAATTGGATTTCAGCTTCTATACATGTAAGGACATTAGGCTCATGTTGAATTTCCTTCAACGCATTCTCTAAAACAACTATTAATTAAAAAACCTAGTTCTTAGTGAATGGAACAAGAAACATGATAGATTATTATGTGTAAAAAATATCTAAACTTGGTAGCAATTAATATAGATAGACTTAAATAAATAAACGAAGATTTTAAATAACCTTGAAAAAGGAGTGGTTAAAAGAAACTAATAAAAAGGAAACATTAAAATATTATAGAAATCACAAACAATGTGAGAGCTGGAGGCTGATTCAGAATAAAAAAATCTAAAATTAACGCATTTGAATTTTAGTGTTGGTGGAGTATATTGGGCATTACATGGATGGATAAGAAAACAAATAAATATATTCGCGAACAAATAGACCAACCGCGAAGCCTGTTAAACATCGCACAGAAAAGAAAACGTCAGTATTTTGGACACATTAAAATGAGAGATGGTAACAATATTGAAAAACTGTTCATGGAAGGGAAAGTTAAAGATTTACTGAGAAGAGGAAGGCCTAACGCTAGATGGTTCGATGACATACATAAAACCATAGGCCTCAGATGAACAGCGCTTAACAGTTTGGCCATAGCGTTGGGCAGATGTTGTGTCTAGAGTCACCAGGGCACGGCATCCGAGCTGATGGATACACAGCGACGACGACTAACAAGATATGAAAGAAGAAAGATTGTGGACAAGCAGTGAGAGAGACATGATTATAAAAAACGTCCAAAGTGGATCATTAGTACTTCAAGATAATATAGGGAAAACGCTGCAAAACGAGTGCTGTAAAGGAAGACTATAAAACAAATGATTGTAAACTGTAGGAATTATAACACTATCCGAAAAAGGTACAGCATTGGTTTTGATATATTCAACATCATGGACCTAAGAAAGAGATAGGATATTAAAGAAAATTATCTAAAAGAAATCTATAACATCATATTTCCTTAACCCTATCCATACCGGGCTATTTAACGCAGCCAGGTAGGGGGGGGGCTGATTCGGCCCCCCTATTGAAATCTACATTAGGGGTGTGCTATAGTGACACCTAATTAAATCAAAATGATCTACAGATGACTTTGCTTTTAAAATATTTTTATAAAAAAGTTACAGCTAATTTAATTTTTAAAGTACATCGAAAAAAGTTTAAAAAGTTCAATTTTCATCGATATAATTAACTATATAATAAAGTACTGAGTGTCTGAATATTATAGTGCGTGTTGGTGGTTCATTGTGTATTACCAATGAAATAGAATTCACTAATATCCACCCCTCAAGGAAACATTTTGTTGTTTTCACTTATAATTAGATGAACTAAAAAATACGGGGGTCACCTACTTTAGATGCCTATAGCAGACCCCCTGTGGGGGTAACAACGATGAAAATATTATTAAAAGTTGTTAAACATAATGTTATGAAAAGTCAGGAAAGCTGGAGATTACGCGATTATCCAAAAAACAATGGCAGCAAAAATAAAAAACAGGGGGCCGAATCAGCCCCCCCCCCCGGTATGGATAGGGTTAATGAAATCCATGAGACTGGAGATCGTGGTGGTCTCCTCTTCCCGGGATTGTCTCTCTCCTAGCCTGGATGGATCAGTTCCCCTACTCCTTCCTTCCTCTGAGAGTGTTTGGTAAATCCTTTCCTTTTTTCTGTTCAACTTCCGCACTTCTTTACCCTGGTTTTGTCTCTTTTCTAGAGTTCTGATTCAAAGACAAGATTCTACCAATTATCCATTGTTCCAATGCAGTTCTAAATTAAAGAGGCTCTCTACACATACTGCCCTTTCAGCCTTTTCTTAACTCACAGCTTTCCAGTATACATTAAAACCTTTCTGAACAACTTGTTTGTTTAAAGATATTTCTGGTATTGCCCAGTTCAAAAACATTCGAATTATGTTATGTTCACCAAAACTGCCCGTGTCTTATTATGATTTATGAATTTATAACCATTTAAAAGAAGGCAGTCTCGTTAGATTCGTATTTCTGTGTTTATGAAACATAACAAATTGTAGCATTGATCTTTTGTAATACTTCATCTGTTATTAATATAAACCATCAAAAGGAATCGCGTCAGAGTGAGTTGTAGGTTAAATTTGGATAAACACGAAATTCTATAGACAAATTTTACATAAATTCAATCGATAAACGACCAATTTTTATTTCTCAAAGTGTCCTCACAGATTAGTCTGGCAAGTAAGCCTAAATAAAAACTTTTTTTCATCAATTTCCATTTGCGGCAAAATAACTAACTTTCGGAAAAAGTCGGAATGTAAATCAACTCCAGTTAACAGCGAAAATGACTGTATACAAGTTTCACACGAATTTAAACATTTGTGATAATGGGTATAAGGTATCCACTTCATATTTCAGACTGAATCTTTATTTCTCCACAACACCATACGATTTAGAAATTAAGCTTAAATTGAAATAGGCAATTTTTATTAAGGGCATATAATTGTAGTCCGTTATATCTGCAAACTCAAAATATTCATCAAATTGAAATAATCGTATCTCGAATATTGTCATAATAAAAGGTATATTACAAGTTTTTATTCAAATCTCGTTTTGAAAAAGTTCAAATGGTTAAAGATTAGTATATTAAAGACATTTTTATATTAATCTATAATATTACAGAGTTATTTGGGCATACACAAATAACATATTTATTCAAAATCCTTATCAATACAAAAATAGAATAGTACTTTTGATTAGGACAAATTTATTCAAACCATATCATATAACTTACACACGCGCAATTGGAAGCATCTGACTCATGACAACTAAACAACAATGAAAACCATATGTGCTATACACTTTAACGCAAGCAAGCACTAAAATAGCTACAAATTGAACAATTATGAACCGTTTTCTCACGCTCGAAAGTATACTGTTCGGTGCTCTGATTAATTTCCTGTATATATGCATATATACTACGTAATTCTGATTATCTTTATCTGATAATTATTTGCGTTTCTAGTTTGATAATAGTAGTAAGGGAAACCCTGCCTTCAGATCAACATATCCCATCGATTATTCCTTGCAATTCAGGGTCTTGGAAGCAAATAATCGATATTTATGGAGACCCTTACACTTGACATTCAAAACAAAAAAGATTTAACTCTTCATTCATCAAGCAAGCTAGCGTGCGCATAAGTGTGCTCTACTATAGTGGTGCGTGGTGCATCGGTGTAAATGGGGCTGCTCTATTGATAACCAAGCAGACTAAAACTGACATGCAAAATTGTCACCAGAAAGCAAGGGGAAAGAAGGGCCAATTAATTTGGTTCTACAGTACAGTACATACAACATTATTATGTAAGGTTTGGGGACGTAGAGAATTGTCGTGGTGTAATTATAAATCTACTGTAAGTATTTGGGGGGAGTCATTTCTCACCTCCTGATATGCGCAATGGCCTCATAAAAACTAAAGAAATAAAAAAGAAAAAACTTAACATGTACAAAAAATAGAATATAGAGTATCATTGTAGGTCCACATTTTAAATATTTTCTGAGTAAAACATAAAATCAACATTCAGTTAAAACTTGTTTCATATTAAATCCTCTATATAAACAAAATAGAAGAAATGGTAAATGTTTATAAAGCAAAGAATTTCGTTCGCCAATCAATTTTCTTCATCCACATTAGGCGCCCATCAGATAAATGCTCCCATTAGTCAAACAGAAAAGACTTAAACGCAATCAACAATATATAACTACAGATCTAGATTTACAGCTAATATTGATTTTCGGTTAAGTTTTGCAAACTGCCGAATAGCTGTTGAAAATGAAACGACAATGTGTTATATCATTGTATTAGAAAATAGATGATTTCCAGTATTCGTAGGAATTTGAATTCTGCACTAGGCGATTGCTGCATTGAAAATCAATATATGGTATATGTACTCATAGAATACTGAATTTGAATTCTAGAGTAGCTGCTAGGTACAAAGCTACATCAATATAGTAAAAATTAAGAGTCTTAATAACGAAATTGAATCTTAAACTGTTTCTCTTCATTATGTTTTTTTAAAGTTGGTTTGTTTGATGTTTGTCAGTTTTGTTATGTTGATCAATGGTAGCGCGTACGTAACACTTTGATGCATGTAAGGATACTCTATGCGCTGCATGGCAAATCAATTTGCTACAGATAAACGAAAATTTATTTATGCACGTTTTTCTCTGTCCATTTTCGGGGTCAGACTTTCTTATGATCGATATGTCAATTCCCTTAACAAACCGCGCTCGCTATAGCCACACGCTATACGGGTAATCCTACTAGTGATAATAAATACAACAAGATCGCAGTATTCAAAATATAAAAGACATGACAGCAAAAATATCGATCGACCCAAAACGGCTAAAGACTATATTCATTTATATCCGGATGCAGCTACATTATATAAGTCGTTCAACTAATGATCAAATGCTCATATTAATATGCCTCGTTTTGCGTGCGTCATATTCCTTTTTAGTACGTTTTATTGGTACACGACTATTATACTCTGTATGGGCCATAGGGTGCATCCATATTCGGAATTCCTTATCTAGAACATATACCTGTTTGTTCTGAAAGACGCTGTTGTTATCTCTGTATAGTCAAGCGTATGCGAATGCACTGCGAGCATATGCTACATAGCAACAAATGCCTAATTAAATATAGAACATACAGTATTGTACGGTCTACATTATCTTATCACTGAGCTACAAGTACGACACTCAAATATAATCGATTTAGCAGTATGTTTGGTATTCGACCGTGCTAGTAGAGAACTGGCTTTTCTTGTTGGCCAAAATTTCACGCGTACGAGTTAGCACGCATGTGTGACATATGATATGAACTCGATTGGCTCCGCGCACAAAAAAACAGCTGAGACTTTCTGCATATATGTCGGACAGACATACCCTTAAAATTCTTTTCACTCTAATGGTGCTATTAGTTACCTCACTTATCCTTTTCAAACTATGTACGAGAGACCAGGTTCAACCCGATTTCCTTACGCCTACCGATTTTGGTGAGTATCCGGACCAGATTTTCCAGTCAGATTTCACGAACAACTCACTGAAGATCGGTCGAGCAATCCCCGCCTATGTTCACTACGTCTATTCGTCGTGCAAAGTGCCCGAGCAATATATGCCTCTGTTGGAACACTGCATGGAAATTAATCCAAATGTCACCTTCGTCCTGTGGACAGACGACCAAGTAGCGAAAACGATCAAAGCGAATTATCCGCAGAAAGTCTACGACATGTTCAAGTCGTACACCTACGGCATCGAGAAAGCGGATCTGACGCGACTCTTCCTGCTCCATCTCTACGGAGGCGTCTACATGGATATGGATATGGAGTGTCGTCGGTCACTGCGAGAAGCTCTGGACAATATCACCTGCATTTTGGACAAGGAGCAGTACATTCAGACGAGAATTCAATGGGATAGGGAATTTGTCTACATGAACAACTTCATGGCGTGTCGTCCGAAACACAAATTCTTCGAATACATTCTAGGAAAGCTGAAACCAAATGACCATTGTAAGTCTTTATTTTATAGTCAGGTTTTCATTTTGTTACTTAAGGCTGGTGTGTATAGTATACCCGGAGAATGTGTATAAATGTGCACCTAAAATCTAAGGTGCATGATTTGAATTTGATAAAGAACGTCTGGACCATAGAGTAATGATACTCTATGGCCTGGACATTCATCAAAGTTTCAGTCAAGGCATATTGGATCTATATCAATACAGGGCTGAATGCTGTTTGTCATTAATTGAGTATCTCCGCTTGTTCGTGACATAAAAAAATCAATAAGTCTTTTTATCTTGACGAACGGAATCTTAAGTTGATCTGTTAATATATAGAATAGAAAGGGCGCTATAGAATGCACGAGGAGAATGTTGCCAACCTATTAGGAAAATCATTAGTAACATTTAATCACATGATAAAGGTTACATCGTGTTCAAAATTGCAGCTTTCCAACGTGGAGAAGAAGATTACATCGCAGATAAGCTTAGCGAACAATTTATTCATCGATCACACAACATAAATTGATATACGTTAACAGTTTGTCTGATATCAGGCTGAGATATTGGAATGTTTTATTGAATTTTCTGATGTTTTAAACAAACTAGGCTACTAAATGAATGAAAATTATATATTACATTCAGGGAATCTAAATATCCGGAAATTCCGGAAATTTTGAGGCGATTTTGATGACTGTTGAGATCATCCCGCGTAGACATAGTGCCCTGGAGATTTTTTTTCCGGAAATTATTTGGAACCCTGTTAGATTCCCTGTACATCTTTTACAGTGGAAAATTAAATCATTACCAACAAAATGAAGTCCAATAAAAAATTAACAGAGTCATATTTATAAATAGAGGATTGGGAAATATTTTAGTAATTTATAAAATTGTTAATCAAACTTGGTACAACATATTTTCCGGCTCTACTGATCTCTCTCTCATATCTAGGCATTTTGACTGTTCTATGGAGGTCTCTCCCTCTCTCTCTCTGTCATAAAGGTTTATTTTACTGTTCTTATATGGGGCCCCTCTCTATGCCAAAAGGACCCTTTTACCACTCTATAGGGAGAGCACCCGGAGAAACATTTACTAGATACCGCTCTGATTCATAATGTTTAATAAAATGAAATTTCGGCGCATCTCTTCAGAAATCGCTATACACACAGGTAAGTAAAATTCAGAGAGCATCAATAATGATCGAGAGTGCAAATGACACGACTGCATGTATTGATTTGTAACTCTTAACCTCCCTAGAAAATCTTTAATATTCTCAAATTGTTATCGGGAATCTTTTCCTCCCTCACGAAGCGCTATCCCAGTCAAATTATTCTTTCCCTCCTCGCATTAAATTGAAAATAACACATTGATTGATTTAGCTCAGGTAAAACTTTTCTCGTAAAATTTTTTTCTCATTTCTTTATATCTGTTTTTTCCAAATAGCGAAACTTTGTACTTCTGTCTTTTTGCAGTGTTTATACAATATATACCTCCTCTTTTTGTTATACTTTTGAGACGGTGCGATTCTTGTTTGGCTACACAAAAGTTTCCACCTTGGATGTATTCACAGCATATGACGAAATGTCAAAGGAACGCTCCAGGTTGTCCGAGATAACAAGGAAGAAATGTTCAAAATGTGGTTTCAGGGCAATGTGTAAGATGGCGGAGATTACAGACCGTTCCATATAGAAAAGTCGCGACCTTCAGAGAAAACTATGACCTTAGTCCTGCGTTCCACTACCGAGTTTCCATTTTCAATCCATATTTGAACAAACCGCTTTCACAGTTGAGTGAGAGATTCAGCGCACTGCATAATATAGGGCTGTCACAGTAATTGTCGTTGACGATAATGCCAGGAAACATTATAACCAACCTGGACGAGGAAGCAATTGAAGTCCTTCCCTGACTTGCCAGTTCCCTCAACTTTCAAGGGAAGAATTTCCCCATTCAATTGCACATATCCTCCAACACAGCGATGTTTCGCTACTACAAATTGAATTGTTACATTTCATGATATTCATGAAATACGTCAGCAAGCAAATTTATTAAACCAAGAGTGCATTAGCGAAATTAAGTGCTATATTAGAGAATGCATATAATGATTGCACTATGTCCGTTTTTTTTATTCGAATGTGGTATTACATGGGTCCGCAAACACAAAGTCATTGGTCACAGTGTCAAGGCTGAGATCATCCTTTGAATTTGTAACATCTCAGGAGCTGTAGGCGCGACTGAGACATGGTTGTCTTAAGATGAAGGAGAGCACAGAATGAACGTTGTTCACTGGGTGCATTGCGGTTGCTGGCATCACGAGAATAGGTTTGAGCAATAAAACCTCATTACTAGTCAATGCTACCGGTTTCATCTTTTTTGCAGAGCGTAACTATTATGAAATAAGGATGGCAATGAAAATTTTCAGAAGCGGAATAGAAATAATAATGCCAAAAGAAAACTGGCAGTCATTTATTCTATTTATTTCTACGCAACATATTTCGTTGATACAAACAACATTATCAGACTGAAAAGTGAACAAATGATGCTAAAAAACAAGTTACAAAAAACAAACACTAACAAATGAAAGTACATATCTTCACTTAAATTCAAATGGGGAGAAAAAGTCCACAATGTTAAAACACAACTGTTAATTTCAAACTTGAGCTACTGTACATGTAATTTATTGTGAAACTAAATTTAAACAACTATAAAGAAAACTACAAGGAAATAGTTCACCGGAAAACATTTAAAAAAATAAACCACTACAATTTTTATAGAGTCCTCAACGTATCCATTGATAAGCAAATAGGCAATATTAAACGATGTTTTGCATGTGCTCTTTGGTCGTCCTTGGCGCTGTTATGATAACAGTTTGACATGTTACACTGTCATGCAGTATTTTAAACATCTTTGAGATTGTGATTAAGTGGGTTCATAAATACCTGCAGAGTATAACCCTCACTTTACTTGATCACCTTTTCTTGGGGACAATCGTATAACCTCCCGTGCCTCTACGCACACGATGTCCTGTGGACCACCCTGAGTGGTGTTGCGAATACACGAGGCTTCGGGACATCTTGGTTAGGCTTGGGCATATGTATGGTGTTCTGCAAAAGTTGGGCCTTTGGTTAAATTGCGACCACACTTCTGAGGCTTTTAGTTCTGTAAACGTATCGTTGATTGAGGGCTGGTGTCTACCCCTGTTCCATGTTTATCGCACAGCCTCATCTGGGTGATATTAAACGGTTTAGCATCCCTTCTGAGACACTTTGAATGACCAAGTTATATATATCTGCCGGCACGGCATCTCACATGAATCCGTGTCGGTGGACTCGTATCTGAGGGAGTTCCGGCTCCCCTGACGAGACCCGCTGAACATCACCAACGGCAACGCCCTCCTTAGCAGCAAGCTCAAATTCCGAACTGCAACACTCCATGATATTAAAATGGATAGAAAAGGGAAAAGGAAAAATATGTGAAATCCAGACCCACCTGCGGAAAAATAAATCAGAATAAATGACTGCCAGTTTTCATTTGGCCTTATTATATAACTTTATATGTTTAAGAATGATAGGCTTTGAGTCTTCCACATCTCTCCTTCATCAGCACTTTTAGCGTCTCCAACTATGTTGTGAGGCTCGTTCGACCGGGGTCTCAGTTGTAGGCGTTCAAGGTTCTGAAGTCGGTGATACGGCTGGAAACCGGACTGATTATTTTTTCTTGGATGCACGAGATTGCAAGAACAAATGGCTCGTAGTACTGCTGTCTCTGTAGAAGTATTTGGCAGTAGTCCCTCCGACGCTCCTGATATGTATGCGTACTCTCGTTAGAAAACCTCTTCACTTATGCATGTCAGTAAGTATTCAGTTGCTAAACATTTATCTGAAGTGTCGCGTCTACTACAAACAGTTAATCACACCAAAAGCGTATTTTTCTAGTTAGAAGGTGGGTTGCCCGTTACCAGCTATAAGTGACGTGTGGTGTGAGCAAACAGTTCTTTGAAAGTTTGTAGGCGGAAATGATTTTATGCACATCAGGTATTAGAAAATTCATATCTTGTTTATAGTTTTACCGAAAACTATCAATTTTTAAGTTTCTTGTCTATTTAGTATAGAACTAACATTAAGTAATAATAATTCGATTTACTGCAAAAACATTACCAAAGATTGGCCAAAGACTATATGGTGGCCAAGAGATATCAAAATTATAAACGCGGTGTTCTATGTAAAGACACGGTGTTCTGTGGAAAAACACGGCGTTTTATGTAAAAACTCAGTGCTTTATTATATGTTGAATTAATGGTCATACTAAGTAAAAAAATGTTTTTGAAAGTTATACGATTATATAAAAATAAAAGCACAATGG
>JAUYWV010109263.1:0-21392 GCA_032274565.1 Nematoplana nigrocapitula
GGCATTTTTTATCTTTCATGGCGCGAAAATAATCGTCAGGCGCGAAAAATAATGAAAACTGATTTCAGGACACTGTATACTTGTCGCGTTCGGGAGATACATGCTAGATTAAATGAATAATATCACGGAATTGATTTTCCGCATTTCCTGGACACGCTGCACTACTTCCTTTACCTTTACCTTCATCTTCTCTTTCTCTCTTTATATGTTGATCCTTCTAACCTCCACCTCTTCTCACTCCTAGTTATTGTCTTTGTGGTGGCAGCTAATAATGTCTTCGTGCTAATATAGCATCCCTAACTGAATTATCAATCAAACAGATTAATGTCCGTTTGAATATTTACTGAGAGGAAAATTAATCTTCTGAAAGTCAGGAAGTGTTCGTGTTTTGAAAGCCAGCTGGATAGTTCTATTTTTCGAGACAAATTTTCCTGTTTAAATAAACGCACGGGTTTTCTCCCTGTTGAAATTGTTTTTTAATTCTCACTGTCATTTGTATATTAATCCGAAATGTAAGCAGATACGTTCGAATAGAATTGTGAAAATTGGGAATGTTTGACTTCTAAAAAATTTTCACTTACTTTCCTGTTTATCTTTGGTCTGTATTTTGGGCGTCAACATAAGAGAGAACTTGTTATGAGAAAAGAAAGCTGTGCTAATAACAATCAAACAGTCTAAAGCATTATTATCGGCGGGGAGAGAAAGGATCCACTTGTAATGGTTTATAACTGACTGATTTTTATACTGCTCATAGTGTCAAGGGGGAATATGTCTATTTTGATTCAGTCGTAAAACCTGTCCTTCGGTAACAAAAGTCCAGACGTCTAATAATAATATGCTTTTCCCGTTCTGGTATGAAACTTTTCAGAATGAGCCTAAGTATGCTCCAGGCGTTTTTATGTACTGTAGTATATAGCTGTTCTCCCAAGTGCCTGTACACGTACGACTGTTTCCTGAAAGGTTTACTCAGCTCACGGCCCGCCCTACTTCCACCCAAAATCGCGAACTGCAACAAAATCGGTTCGGGCAAGTAACGGGATTATAAAGTGTGGTCTGTATCTCTGTCTGTTTGTCTCATGAATTTAAGTTTGGATTTTGATTGAACACAATTAAAGCAAGCAGGCAGGCATTAAAACATCATTGGATCTCTATGAGAGGATCTGTCGGGAAGGAGGGGACGAGGACGCATCATTGGACTTATCCGTTCTTGTTTTCTTCTACAGAAAGGGTTCGTTTGGTGTGTACCGGATCTTCCAGGTTCTAAAAATTATCCGCCTGGTAGAGTACAGTCCTGAAAAAAACACAGACCACTCCCTCCTAGAAGTATAAAATAAGAGTAATCGGCTAATACACCAGTATTCTTGTTCTAACTACCCCGTGTGTACAGGTACGATGAGTCCCGAATACGCCTCGGCTAGTCTAGTGGGCGGCCCGCCTCCCTACATGCCCACCAGTCAGATACTGGCAAATGGCGGCGGGCCCACCCAGATCATCTCCAATCCGATGGTGGACTATTTGGACAAACAGTACCAGAGCATGATGGAGACGGCGGTCAGGCAGGCTGCCCTACGAAACATGACGCTGGGCGGCGGCGGCGGCGGCGGGGTCGGGGCTGGTCTTCCCTACCAGGGAACGCCCGTCAACGCCGCCACCACAGGTCCCCGGTTGCATCAGACCTTTTCCGGAATTCCTCCAGCTGCCGCCAACCAGTTTCATCAGCAGATCACTATTCAAGGTAAGCTATATGAACAGCAACCCCAAACAGGGAATATCACTAACCTATCTTGATGATGATAAAACTAAAAAAGGATTGCGCTGGCCGTCTTCCAGTATGTGCTATTTCCGTCTGATCAATAGATCTAATAGTTCAATAGAACAAACAGAAAATGAAAGTGCCACTCGATCGGAGTTCCGTTGGTGCACCCACCCTGCTGTCTCAGCTATCGGGTAAAGTAGTAATTACACCAACTTGAAGTGCTGCTCTTGACAAAGATTGATTAGATGGATTTATGATCAATCTTGTTCTATAAACATATTCGAGAGAACAACAGTTTTTCCTCAACTGTATGGGTGCCGCCGCCTCAATT
Organism: Nematoplana nigrocapitula; assembly: GCA_032274565.1. NCBI lineage: Eukaryota > Metazoa > Platyhelminthes > Proseriata > Nematoplanidae > Nematoplana > Nematoplana nigrocapitula. Next base: position 2,088 of record JAUYWV010109263.1, read on the forward strand.
CCGACAGAAAAAGACACCCAGTACCTACCTTCGGGGGTAGACAGCGAATATATACACAGTGCATCCAGACATCCAAACATGATTCCGACGACTAATGAAGATGACGACGGTCGGACAAACCGATAGGTAAAAGAACACCCAGTGTGCCGGGACGGATTGCGGCGACGACAATTTGTGCAAATTATCTGTTGGTTGTCCTTTAAATTTTAATTAACACACTCAGAAGACCCCACTCGAATTGGGGAGTTATACGGAGGTGGGATGGAGGTTCGAGGGGGAACGACAGACGCCCCTTACCGAATGAGAAGACGACAGTGCATGTCAGTCAATAACGCACTGGCGGCTGACTGTGCTATGCCGCTTTCTTCACCTCTTCATCTCGTCTATACTCGCACTATATATGCACGCTTCATTCCGTGTTCTGCTGCTGTTGCCAGTTCAGATACAACTCCAGTGGATAGAAGTCTTAGAGCAAATCGTGTACCGTCATGGTTGCCCCATATTTCTTTCATCAACTTTCAGATCATCCAGTGTCGCATTACATTCTGTCAAGCAACAGTTACCAGCTCATATCTAGATCAAAACGTTCCGGATTCTTTCTCTTCTTCGCCTGCTATTTCGAGCGATTCATCATCTTCAATTTATATATAGTCAGGCTGGCCGCGTATATGCGAAAAGTAAAATGTGACCATTTTTCTGAAACAAATGCACGAATTTTTGGACAAATATACTCGAATTTAGCAACTATACACGAATTATAGCAAATATACACGAATCTAACAAATAACACTAATTCTAGCAAATACACACGAATCTAGCAAATATCTCGAATTCCAGCAAATACGAGTATACACAAATTCTACAAATATACACGAATCTAGCAAATATGCGCGATTTTTAGCAAATATCTCGAATTCTATAGCAAATACAAGTATACACGAATTCTAGCAAATATACACGAATTTTGAACAAATATGCGCGATGTTTAGCAAATATCACGAATTTGAGCAAATATACACGAATTCTAAAAAATATACACGAATATAGCAAATACGAGTATATACGAATTCCAGAAGATTTACACGAATTTAGCAAATATCACGAATTCTAGAAAATATACACAAATATAGCAAATACGAGTATACACGAATTATTGCAAATATACACGAATTTAGCAAATATCACGAATTCTAGAAAATATACAGGAATCTAGCAAATATACACGAATCTATAGCAAATACGTGTACGTGTATACACTAATTCTACCAAATTCCACGAATTTTGAACAAATATGTGCGGTTTTTAGCAAATATCACGAATTCTAGCAAATATACACGAATTTAGCAAATATCACGAATTCTAGAAAATATACAGGAATCTAGCAGATATACACGAATCTAGCAAATATCTCGAATTCTAGCACATACGAGTATATACGAATTCTAGCAAATACGAGTATACACGAATTCTAGCAAATATACACGAATTTTTAAGAAATATACGTGAATTGTAGCAAATATACACGAATTTTAGTAAATATGCACATCTAGTATATATCATGAATTTTAGCAAATATACAGGAATTTAGCTAATATCACAAATTTTAGTAAGTATACACAAGTCTATCAAATATCACGAATTTTATCAAGTATACACGAATTTTGAAGAAATATACGTGAAATTCATCAAGTATACACGAAATTTAAGAAATATACGTGAACTATAGCAAATTTACACAAATTTAAGCTAATCTGTTAGTCTTATTGCTAAGAAGTTCGGATGAAACAGCCTTTCCTAATGGGAGGCTCTTCGATTATGGGTATTTCTTGAAAATCCATTCATTCTAGTTTTATTCATACTGCGAACCGTTTCTAATACTGTTTTGTAAAACTCAGCGTTTAATGTCTATATATCGTCTTCCATTTCGTCATTGTGTAACTGTAAAAATGTTATGTAGTTTAACTCAGTGATAACGATAACAAGCCATCGGAATTAGTAAAATAGCATCTAGAGGCTCTTCTTAAGTGGAAAATAAAGAGGGAGAGTCACTTATGTTACTACTGACAACCAATCGGTTTGCAAAGTCCATCCTGACCTGGACATATTAATACCTCTCAGTAATCGTCAGCATTTTAGCGGATTAGTCAGAGGATTAAAATTGACATTGGGAGACTTGGTGTGGTAAGTGTTGCTTACCCCTCATCGCCTGGCTCATCTATATACTGGACGACAGACTGTCCCGTCCCTGTCTGCCATTTATGAATTTGACAAGGGGGATAGTTTTTTTCCGAAAGCATTGCTCACCTAAGATTATTGGGACGCTGCGTCCATCTTCACGCCTTAGCTGGGGTCGCCAGGCGATTTTCTATTTGGTACTGCATAAGTACAGTTCAGGATCATAGGAAATCAACTATTCAACTAAAAATGATTTCCAAGAAAATGTTCACTCAACAGAAGTTTTCGCATGTGCGGAATTACTCTGTCATTTCCCAAGGATAAGCGACTTATCAGAACTTATCAGATGAAAGCAACATCGTCAGAATTCATCAAACACCAATCCACACCATCAGATGACGCTCGATGCCCTTGATGAGTGGGTCCATTTCGACCAAGACTCTAGCTGAACCGCAATGTATACACCTTACCTTAACAACCAAGGACGATAGAACATCGTTGTTAGGGATTTAGTGAACAGTATATTGGATTACGTTGTCAGACTCGCGAAGAAAACCGGTAACAAATATAAGGAATTTATTCCCTATAGCTGTAAATCTCGACAAGGAAATATCAGCATTCTAACTTGAAAAGTTTTGTACGCAATCAAGGAAACCACATGGGCAGCTCGATAGAAGTTAGCAGTTATGCGAAAATTCCTTTCCACCAACTCAATTGGAAATGAACTATGTAAAATAACAAAATGATCCGACTTGTAGTATTCATGTAAATGGTGCCTCTGTTATCCTTGCTAAATGATATCTGCTGGACTGCTTGATGTCGGGGTTTAGGGACGGACTGCTTTTGATGAGATTGGTTGACAGCGGCCCGCAGCGGTTGCCCTGATGGCATAATAAGTTTAGACTTGCTATAATCCCTAGGTCAAATTTTCACGCGATGTCGTGTTGTTCCAGTGTACAAAATGCTGCTAATATTATTTGTATTTCTGTTTCTCTATTTGATAAATTTGCAAAAAAAACGTTCCCCTGTGGAAAAACAGCAGCCAGATATTAAATTGGACTGTCATCTAAATGTGAACCAATATGACACTTCCTTCGTTTTTCATCTCTTAAGACATACTGTATATATCTTCTCCCAGTGGCTGTGTACATTGAGCGTATGTATGTACAATATATCCGGTGACTTCCTAATGCCACCTGAGCTGTACAAATCAGCGGCGCCCCCCCCCCATTGTCTGCAAGTCGAAGTGTTGGCGCGGTGCATTCAAAGCGGCCAGTTTCCCCACGACGATAACACCTGAATTAATGCTCCGGAGGTAGATCAAAGCGAATCTACATACTAGTCCTCGGCAAATCCCTCGGCAATGTTGTCTGCATGCGATGCAGTGCACGAATAATAATTGCGAGCAGGAGTCTGGATGTGACAGAGGAGACATTTCTGCTCGCCTATGTGATGAAACTACCTTAATGTCGATTGCCATGGTTACCACCGTATGAATATATGGCGCAGGTGAAAAGTCATTCGGAAGAAGAGAAGAAGGCAGGTTCAATTTTTAGTGGAACAAAGCAATTAAGTGTTTTTCAGGTTTTTTGTTCAGCACGTATTAGTTTTCTCTACATATTTATCTATTGTATATAATATGGTCTGATGGAAGTGAAGCTGACTGGTTTGCCCAAATTGCTCAGTTTCTCAATTGCTTTGATATTTATTTGCATTAATACTTGACTTTATTATTTTTTATCAGTTTTAAGGTCATATTTCCTATTGACCATATACAGACAAAGATTCACCTGTTCATATAGAGTTTAATTCAAAGTTGAAGTAGCCAATCACCTACTGACAACAATTTGAATTGACGTTAATACATATACAGGGTGGGTCAAAAGTAGCTACGGTACACATTCATAAAAATGTTTAAAAACAACGGATAGAGCAAGAAAGTTATAGATATTGACATGTTCGACAAGTTATCCACCAGCAGACCAGTTTCGGGGTTTTTATTCCTCGTTAATACTGGGAAGGATTCGAACTCTCAGTCGAACTAACTAACCCTTAACCACTAGGCCACGAGATCGCCTGTCGAACATGCTGATTGTGCCGTATATTATGACTTACTGATGTGCGCATGTGTGAATACCTTTGTCGAACATGCCATTTCTGCAAAAGAATTCAGAAGTTCTCATTGTATTCTACTATGACAGTAGTATAAATACCTTAACTGAAAAATATTGTCTATGACTTTGAACCATAGTTACTTCTGACCCACCCTGTACTTGCTTGATATTTTCCCTATTTCTTCCATGGACAGATGTAGGTAATCGTAATCAGTAGGTGAAACTGTAGAGTTAAAACCATAATTTGACATGTTTTGTTGTACGTTACAACACTTGAACAGTAATTTATTAATGAACTAGTCATTTAATAGTCAGGTAACTCTTCTTTTTCCTAAACATCTGTAAATGGCACTACTATTGAACATGTTTAACGAGAAATTACTGCTGAAATGCGAACTGCTTCGGTTTCTGACAGCAATTCTATCAGCATTATTTTGTAGCAAGGATCGCAAAACCACAGCACCATTCCTATAAAACTTCCGGGTGTATGAATCTACTTTTCCCGCCGAGGATGCCTAACTGCGACATTCACTCTCCTCTCATGTACTACTGTAGTTACTGACAACAAAAGCTCAATGTAGTCAGAGAAACGCAACCGAAAAATCACATTTGGAGTAAGAACTGCATGGGTAGAAACGGAATGGCGCTGTTCATCGAGCTTGTATGTAATCCTGTTTCCATTTTCTTATTTGTTTATTAAGCACATCGTTTGAACTGGCGTGGTTGGTGAAATAGAGAGATTTCAGGTAGGATAACAAAGATAACTAAAACAACTATACAAACCGGCGTCCCCAACTCCATAACCCCAGGCGAGTGTGCAGGAGAGAAGCAGCAGGCAAGAAGCGGGAGGGAACGAGGGTGAAGGAGAAGTGAAAGTGGAACAGGTTTGTTTTGTCGTGCGTTCTTCTCAGGTCATTCCTCAGCGAGTGCATGCGCTGGCGCTGTACAGAGCAGGAGAATGACTAGAATAAACAAAATGGACTTGTCCTCAGCCGGAGTGGATGTTGGAGATGTCCAGTATATGATGATCGATTAAATAATTAGTCGATAAGTTGTTACCAATTAGAATAACACCAATTACGCCAGTCGCTATCCTCACATATAGGATATATCACCAGTTACGATATCCCTGTATTACTATTCTATTGACTGATTTGATTTATTACATAACTTCTGATGAGCGCCAAATTTGAAATTACAAAAAAATGCAGAGACATTTCAATTTCAGCCAGACGGGTTTTCAGGGGCCATTAAGGTGAAATATCTAGGATTGTTTAGCCGGAGTGGCCGGGGAGAATGTCTTCCTCTTACAACTGTCTTCACGTTCTCTTCTTAATTATCGCATATCTTCTCCACTTCAATCCTTCAGGTCATCCATCTATCCAAGCGCCTCTTGGGGTCTTTCACTCCATCTTGCATCACTTTTCCTTCAGTTATTTTTCTTAGCACTTTTCCTCTTCCAAAAAACGTTTTTACGATATTAATAATATAATTTAACCTTACTCCTGCACATGTTTTACCAAATCTTTTCACGAGGTAATTTTCTATCTTTCCTGTTTCCAGTTGATGTTGAGCAATCTTCATTTCGAAATCTTTGGTTTTCTTTACAAATAACTTGATTGAAACTTCAGCTCTTATAGTTGTATAGAGAAATGTAACGAAGACCTGACATCATTTTCATCCTATTCTTTATTGTGATTCTTTTCGATTTTTTACGGCCTATTGGCCTTATTCGGGGCGATGTTTGCCTGTGCAATTCTGGTCCGTACCTGTGCCTATCAGTTTGTATCTGTAGACATGTTGCACATACTGTACACCTCCTATATCCAATTTTATTAAAAATACTAAAATATTAAACTAGCAAAATATACGGTCCAAAAAAGGACTGATAGGAACTTCAAATTAGTCAGTGACTTGTAAAAAAACCTTCTATGGGTTACCAGTTCGATAGCAAGCTATACGTGAAGCAGACCGTGTGAAAAGGAGAATGTAGGAAGAGTAGTTGTTAATTTTATAGATTTTTTCTCGTTGATTAATTGGCTCATTTCTAATAAACCATCCATCAATTTGAAAAGTTTAAAGCTTGGAACCCTGGCTGAAGAAGAAGATATCGAACATTTCCCAAATGTATTCTTTTTAACTGGGGTAGAGATGCACATTCTGGACAACGAATACAGAGATGGGAAGATTCTCACTTTCTGTCTGTTTTCAAGTAATTTTTAATCTGTATGAAACCTAGCCTTTGATTGTTTAACTCCTTATGTCAGTTCGATTATTCTGTTAGTCTCCACTTTTGAAATTGCTTGAAAATGTTTATAATATATAAACGAAACCGGTCGCGATTAGATGCATAATTTTCTACATTGGCCTGAATTTCCTTATCCTTTTTCGTATTCGTATTATTTTTATAAACTACTGTTATACTATACTGTTTAGTTACTTGTGAAAACTTCATATTACTTGAATCTCTGTTACTCCATAAAAAATATTAGCATTTTGGAGTGGCGCTGCGTAAAAAGCAGGAAGCAGTAGTTTCACCTGCCTCAATCCTTGCTACAGTAGGTCTGGGTTTCCATTATTTGATTACAGTGTTGTGATTATGATGATATCGCCATGTGTAACTGCGTCGTCATCTGTCCTTCTCCCAACAGTTTGTCCTTGTTTCCAACGCTGATATAGTGATATAATTGTCCTTGTGTCAATTTGGGGGAAATATCTCTGGAAGAACACCATAAACAATTTGTCCTCATTAACTATATAACTTTCTCCTCGGTGCAGCGAGGCAGTCGATTTGGATCTCATGCAGAGATTAATCTAGATTAGTTGGCCACTGAAACCGGACTCGTCCACCCCATCCACCCCGAACTAATCTTCTCCCTTTGCCCCCCCCCCCCCGTAATCTACGTGTATTAGCCGTCCCATAGATCAGCGTCCAGCGAGCAAGCAGGCAGTGCAGTGCTGCCAGTCAATGAGTGTGATCCCACCACGCATGGTCAGTTTCGACACAGTTCGGTGTTCGCTGCCCGAGATCCCACTCACTCCCTTATTGCTTGCAGCTTCTAACTCCCCCCCCCGTCCACGGTCACCATACCCCCCTCCCTGTCCGTCCTGTTCCTTATCTGACCCTACCCACCACCAGTGATGGAGGAATTGGCGGACAAGGGGTGGCTACGGGAGTCTCAGTGCGTCCCCTTCCTTCTGTCTCTTCCCGTCTTGACGTCTTGTGGTAGCGAATCTGGATTCTCGCCCTGAGGGGTTAATTTGACAGAGCTGGTAGAGAGTCGGTGTGAATTTTGCCTCGGTCAACGAACGGCGAGACGCAGAAATCGTAGGGTGAAAACAGACAGACCAGACCATTCCTTCCAGATTTCTCGTTGTCCCCAGTTGTTGTTGTTGGTTTTGCCTCTGCTACTACACTATAGAAGTCGGCATCGAGTTTTCCGGAAGGGATTGTTTACCAGTGCGACTAGTTTTCGGTCATCAATTCTGGTCAGTCACATGTAAATGTGCAATTAATGATTTTCTTCGTTTTCAGAGAAGGAAAGACGGATCAACCACACCACTCATCTCGCAGTTGTTGATCTCCACAAGTCGGGCGAGACTTTCTCTCCGATAAAATTTGTTTATATATCGAAGTGTCAACTCACTGTGCCAATAGTTTTGTAATTGTTATACGAAATTTTCGCCAACTACGAGCGATCGTAGAATGTCGGTTGGACTTAATGGTACGCTTTTCACATGTATAGATTTGTGTTAATAATAAGTGATTACACTCGATCTTAAATGAAATATAACTGGCAGGGATCCGGGCCATATAGACTAACGATACAAAGCGTTATGATACCTGACAAACTCTGGAAGCATATCCGCCCTAATTTTCTAAATTTATTCGTGCAGGTACAATGATTTGGTCGCTCGCGGGACCAGATAGGAAATCTAGACCATGTTTTCCACTGTCCATTTGGTATTGTTAAATTAGTGCTAGAAACGTAAATTTTACATTGCAGTGTACACGACGCACTTCTAAGTGTCAAAAATAGAACAAAATCAAAGTGATATAATTGCGAAAAGTAATCAAGTTCACAAACTATTTCAAAAAGTTCCCCTGCCGAACGGCCTGCCCCCATGTAGCCGCCTTCTCGTGACGGGGTGTCCAGCTCCGGCAGACAAAGTGCTGCATTGCCGGAGACTTTCTACGGTTTCTCTAATTTCTCTCAGTCTCTCCTCTGGTCGGGAATTGCAACAAGAATGACGAGAATATTTGTTGGAGCTCTGACATTTTCTCACTTCACTGTCTTCACTCACTGCAGGCGGTGCTGGGAATACGGTGTACGCGGGACCGCGCGATCTGGACCTGTCCACTCCGCTGGATCACAGCCGAATTACGGAGATCTCGCGGACCCAGCTCTTCTTCCTCGAGAAGCTGGGAGGGGGCCAGTTCGGCGAGGTGCATCTGGCCGAGCTGAGGCCGGCCCTGCCGGCGGCGAACTCGACCACAACGACAACTGGAGTCCGGCCGAAAGGAGGGAGGCGAGCCTCGTCTTCCCCGGCGGGCAGAAGTGGAGGCGGCGGGCTTCCACCACCAGCTATGAACGGAACCGGCCCTGTCACGGGAACGGCAACCACTTCAGGTAGACAGTTGGCATGGTTGACTTCTCATGGCGCACAGCTTTTCTCACCGGCATCACACCTCCCCCCCTTATAGGCGGTTCGGAAGCTGAGGATGAGGAGGAATTTTCCGCCATCGATTCGGACAGCTCCCTCCTCACCCATTCGCCGGACGGAAGTGGTGCACTGGGCACCGGATCTGGGACTTTGGTCGCGGTGAAAATGCTGCGCAAAGATGCCAACGAACAGGCCAGGTAATCTCTTCTAGTACGGATGGCTATTAAAGAGGCGACGATTCGAAGGGACTGAACAGTGAAGGGATACGATAGGGGAAACTTGCCGACTCGTTGGAGATAGAGCAGCAAGGAGGATTCATTGGAGCAGAGACGGTATATAGTAGACAGGGTGGGGAAGTTCAAAGGAGGAGGTTGTAGCCTGAGGAAACTAGAGATGAGAAGTGTACAGAAGAAACTATGAATAAGGATTGAAGATGTTGATCAGACAAGGAAAGAAAGGCTGTAGAGTTCATATAAAGAGAGGAGCAGTGCTAACTATCACGGTGAGGGATTGTGAGTACCAACTCCGCCGAAGGCTGACATCTAAAGACTGCATTTACACTGCTAAGAGATCATGAAGTGAAGGCGTCTCTGCTAAGAAGAGGGAAAAGGACCTGTGACTTCTACTTTATCATGTTTTGACTAAAAGATGAACTTTTATTTATTCGTTCATTGTTTGGCAAACCCTATATAATTATATCTATTATCGACTATCTGACCACCGGATGTCGTGTAGTTTTAATAACCAGATTTCATTTATGAAATCTCCCTCTTCCTTTCACTCCTTGATATTGCGTGTATCTGGATACGTCTGTCGACCCCATAAGGTCGGTCAGATGTGGAAAAGAGGTAAGGATTCTTTCTCCTCCTCCTCCGTTTCCCATGTGACGACAGGAGACCTGGGATTTGGTGGACTGGGCACGTGAGTGGGGAGGGGTATAGTAGAGTTGGAATGTTTGTTTGGCTCTTTGATCCCACTAATTGCCTGTTTATCCTCTACGTCGGAGAGATATTGACTACCCCCGTTTCGCTCCCAGGCTTTCTCTCTCCCCTACCAGAAGCAGTCTGTTTTATTGTGCTCTCCTTGATTGTTTTGAGTCTCTTTCATCTATCTTTGAAGATGGCTGTTGTTTGATTACAATTCCTAGTCCTCGGATCTGGTGTGGTTGTTATAGCCCGTTTCTCTTCATGCTGGTCAGAACGAAATAAAAAAATTGGGTGTCAGTTGTCTCTGGTTTGCTTGTTTTCATCGTTCTTCGCGGTGATTCTGAAGAACTGGTGGTATCGACCATATAACAGAGGCTTTAAGGCGAAAGAGTCAGACAGTGAAGGATGAGATGAAGGTGTTCGAGAAGAGACTCACTGCCGGAGAGACAAAGGGGATTGGGAGCACGGTCGAATGTGTTGGAGGTATCAGAGAGAGAGAGAGAGAGAGAGAGAGTGAACATTTGAGCTAATGGTGGAGAGTGTAGTGCAAGTGCAGCGTGGAAGATTTCGTTCCGAGGAGGAGACTCAAAGAATTCAATGGATGAAGTCGAAAGAAGATCTCTTTTCTGAGAGGAGAGTGGGAGACACTTCCTCGCGGGTGAACGCGTCAGAGATTGCCAGTTAGTTTGGGGTGTCCGGGACTCATTGGAGGTGTACAGAAGAGAATGAGACGGCAGAGGCATATGTCGTGAGAGAGAGAGACAGCGCCAATGCTCAGAAAAGACGGAGTCATGATAACTCGTGGTACAGAGTACGTGAAATTCGGACGCCACTGCCGTCGTGGCCAAGTTTTTGGAGACTCATAGAAACTGTGGCCCTATTGAATCTTGTGGGTCTAATCGATGGCAAAATGTCATGGAGTGGAGGACAGAGAGTCGGTGATGAATAACTGTTCCTTCTGAGGTTCTTGGTAGTCCTCAGAGGGAGGTTTGCTACAACAAGATGAAAGGGGAGCTTGTAATGCCGATGTGAGTATATCTTGAGGAGAGAGGCCTCCTTACGAACTCTCTGTTCTATACGAAATTGAGCAATTATCGTGGCATTCAAATTGTTATTGGGGAGTGTGGCTTTTGTTTGTTTTTTTCTGCGAGGATATGGAACAAATTTTACCGACCAGATTCTTTCATTAGAGCTGTGAGTTTCTTTATTTTCTCCTAACGGTAAATCTCAGCAAATCTCTGCGATTCCTCAATTTCCATCCCGAGCTGAAAGTGGATCTGCTCGGTTATGCAATGAGTTTATCCCCCTAACCAGCTTCTCTCCTTAGCCACTGCCCTACTCCCCGCCTGTTCTATTCTCCAGGATGCTCTCGGGGAATGCCAGCTTTTCTATTTCTTATACAGACAGATAATTTGCTCAAACAGTGGAAGTAATTCCGGGAGAAGTAGAAAGTATCGCTCACAAAGCCGGAGAAGTAATAAGGCCGTGTGAACATCCACACTGTCTACCAGTCACTGGAGATCAGAAGATGATGAGAATTTAATTTAACACTCATTTGTCAGATTTTTTCAAAGGGCGGCGAGATGTACAGCAAGTTTGACAGATAGATGGGAGAATAGAAAAGGGAGAGAGAAAGAGAAAAGAGAGAAATCGTAGGAGGTCCCGGGAATGCAGCACTTTGCCCGACGAAGAAGGACACCCCACCACGAGAAGGCGGCTGCATGGGGTCTATAATTCGACTCGTGAAAGGAATAGTTTACCCTGCTGCTCCTGTTAGAGCAACCAATTTCGCTTTAGCATTAGACGATTAATCAATTCGCAGAAGTGCTATTATCCACTAGTAAATACTGCTAAACCTCATTTAGTTAACCCCTGTGAATATTTTATAAGTAAGAAAAAGAATTAACAGCCTCTGTCTCCTGTTGCGCATTGTAGGCGGGATTTCCAGTTCGAGATCCGCAATCTGTCCCGCCTGCTTCACCCGAACATTGTCGGAGTGTTGGGTGTTTGCAGTGAGGAGGGCTCCCTCTGTGTCCTGGTCGAGTACATGAAGTTCGGCGATTTGCACCAGTTCCTCCAAGGCCACTACTCCTCCGATATCTGCAACAATATCCATCCGCTGCCGCCCAATACGAGGACGTTGAGGTGATGGCAAAGGACACTAGTAGTACGAGAGGACTAGCCAGCGCCGTTTTGACCCGCCCTTTTTCTGTCCACATTACCCCTATAAATAGTTTTAGAGACACTCCGCTGTTGTCTTGAAATTCGCTGATTGACTCTACAATATGTCCACTAGTTTATTCACTTTGCTGCTCGATCCTAAATCCCCAGAATAGGGTTTGCTTGATAGATCTGATCTCCGACAGCGCCTGTCGATTTTGCTGACAGATTAATTCTTGCAGAAAAGTCAGGGCACCAAATAGTATCTTCTCAACAAACAATCTGGCAATTTGATTTTAAAAGTTCTCCCCTAAATGTTATTTGTACTTCTGGAAAAATGTTCTACTCTTTAAATAATTCCCTGAAAAAATACGACCACTATTTATCTTCTCTCATTGGTTTATCATCTACTGACAATTGAGGTGTAATTTGGGTTGATTGTTGTACAATTTACTGCCTAGTAATTATATTGCCAGAGCTGTTGCTCGTATTCTATGTGCACTTGTTTTGTGCGAGTGCGACATTAGGTAGGCATCGAGGAAGGACCAATTTTGTTTCGTTTATACTCTGCCTAATATCGAAATTCGCGTCCTACGTTCAGAAAGAAAGATTTCAAAGTGCTGATTGTGAATAAATGAGAATGAGAAACTTGCGGAGTATCGATCAGCAGTAAAGGTAGTGATGACAAAAGCAGGACGTGCCAGGTAGAAAGAACTTGCATGGAGAGATGTGTCATTCAGTTTGTAAGAAGATACGAAAACAATCCAAATGGCATAACGATTAGTGCACACACTCAGATATGAACGTTCCAACGGATGCTGAATATACTGATTATGATTATTGGAGGATAGAGGAGAGATGAAGAAATTAGGCAGAAGAGATTACAGTAGTTGAGGAAAAAGAAAAAGACAAAGCAGACAGTGGAAAGAAGTGTTTGAGAAGAAGATAACGGAAATAAACGGATAAACCTAATAGGATGTTTGAGGGAGTACTGGAGACCATCAACAAATCGAACGGCAAACTCCGAACTGTTAACAAATGATACAAGAAGACGAAGATATTGAAACATTATGCAATGGTTCTGGTTTGTGGTGACGCGGCACTCATAATTATATACAGTATAACAGTTTGATAGGAAAATGCGATATTTGGAGAACTTTGAGCAAGGTGAAATTCTTAGAGATAAACTGTACTGCTACGAATTATGTCTTTCTTTTTCCTCTCGCTTTTCTCTTTCTCATATCTTTTTAATTTTCTCTATATCTCTCTCTCTCCCATGTTTCTTTCACCTCTTCTATTTTTCTCATTTATCTCTTTCTTTCTCTTTGTTTCTTTTCTCTTTCTCTTTTCAATCTCTTCTTTCTTATTTATAGATTTTTCCTTTCTCTCTTTCCTCTCTTACTTCGACGACGTCGGAGCACTAACTCATTCCCTCAACCTGAAATTACAACAGCAACAACAACGAAATATGAAAACGCCGTTTTGTGTGCGCTATTATGTTTACTTATTGCCATTAGTGGTGTAGAATTGCGTCATTTCTAAATTAGAATTTAAGGAAAATAGTTATATTCCAATTTGACTACCACCAACATTGGTAATTCCAATATCTCCCTATTGTCATCCACCTCCAGCTACGGGGCTCTGATATGGATGGCTGCCCAAATCTCCAGCGGGATGAAGTATCTCGAGTCCTTGCAAATGGTCCATCGCGATTTGGCCTGTCGCAACTGTCTAGTGGGACCGCATTACCGGATCAAGATATCAGATTTTGGGATGTGCCGCCGGCTCTACTCGACAGACTACTACCGGATCGAGGGCCGGGCCGTGCTCCCCATTCGGTGGATGGCCTGGGAGAGTGTCCTCCAGGTAGGTCACTCCTTGACCTATTAACCAATCAGAAAAGAGTGTTTGGACGACAGTCCTTCTTAAAAAACACTATAGATGGACGCAGTTGCTTATCTTGGGTACATGCGCGTTCAAAGTGAGATTGCAAATTAAAAGCAACCAAATGTACAAACCTGCTGAAGATCGTTAGAAACAACCTTGAAAATCTGATTTGCTGCCTCTCCTAGACTACGTGTGGAATACTGAACGATTGGAATTAAAATTCCCTGTTTTTCTACTAGGATAACTATTTATTATTAAATATATGAGTCTTTAATGAAATGATAGAAATGCATCGCAAAATAATATGAGCCTGAAAGTTTATGTATATATACTTCGCTCTCTCTTCCTCTGTTCATATATATTCGCATATACCACACGATGACCAGTTTTTTTATTTAGTCGCCCTGAAGAGAGACTCGGATTTCTGTTCTATAGTCTGCCGGAGGAGTAATTGAAAGTTTATCTTATTTGTGGTGTGTGAGAGGCAGGCGCGTGCGAGCAGCAAGCATATGGGAGTGGATGGAGTAGCTAATGAGAGAGACAGAGGCATCTTGCTGTCGTCCGGTCAGTCTGGAAGTGGGTAAGGAGGACGAAGATGAAGAAACCGCCTCCTTCCCTTCTAATGCCCTCCTTCTTCGTCTGTTCTCTCTGCCACATCGCCTTCCCTGCCTCCTCTTCCCAAGACTGTTGTTAGTGTTCCTTCGAGTGGCAATCAGAAGGCGTGTCATTTCGTCCCCCAACTTTAATGCATCTTGACAGGTCTTTTGTAAGTGTGACAAAAAGGATGCGTCCGTCGCCTCCTGACCCTTCCCGTCCGCCCGCTCTCGTCCACCACCGCCACCACTTCACAGTTCTCACTACTCAAACACTACTCCAGTTCTCCCAGCAGCACTCTACCCTCCTCCTCCTCTTCACACTCCAGCTCAACTCCCTCTCTCTCTATCTGTCTGTCCGAGATACTCGCGTTGTGTGTCCTCGGCGCTTTCATCTTAGTTCACTTAATGACCGCCCTGGGCTAGTTTACTCGTGTACGAGATATGAAGAAATATTTCCCCCGTTTCTCTCCAACTCCTATAGTTCCTCCTGTTTTCAAGAAAATCGACTTCAAACGTGAGCGTGACATACAGACAAATCCCTCTTATAGAGATGCGAGGATGCGTTAATGCCTGCCTGCTATCTTTAATTGTGGTCATACCGCAAGTTTCAACTAAACCAATATCAAATTCCAGAGAAAATCGACTTCGAACATAAGTGTGACATACAGACAGACCCCATTATAGAGATGCGAGGACACATCTAAAAAGCAAAAAAGACATGGCATGCTACATGTTAGATTCCAACCCTCTCTTTGCATCACGGCTTCCTGTCCAAGTGGCCAGACATTCTATCCCCTTGTTCCGATCTGTGAAATGTTGTTTGTGATCGACTATAAAGTGCGTGTTATGACCGACCTTTGGTGGTGTAGTTCATCCCACACACACAGGCAGACACGCTCACCAAACGTCGTCTTATGACACGTTGTGTGTTCCTACTCCGTATGATGTCTCTGTTTTATTGAGGTCTGTCGAGATAATGTTTCCCTGTTTATCTTTGCGTCGAGGTGTGAGGCAAGCCTTCGTGTATATACCTACATGTAGTAGCGGTGCTGTTTGGTTGGGGCTGGTGTAGATGTTTGCCACGAGCAATTGATTTCAGAAGTGGCTAGCTGGTACTATGCGCGTGAATTTATCTCGCTCAGATAAATAACCGAACTGATAGAGTTCAAGTGGTCATCGCTGCTTGGGCAGTCGTAAACCATATGAGTGGAGTGATGTTGGTAGCGTGTAGCTCTGGATTCTGCCCCATTTTCCCATTACCTTCATAGCTTAGGTGCCTGTCCCTTCAAAACTCAAATTTATTCCAAGTGCGATGAAATTATATAGAGATGTTGCTGATCCTAAGCCCGGGATTTTAAAAGAGGATGGCTTTTGATAGTAAATATGTTTCTTTAGCTGTTTTTGGCGTAAGTTTTCCAATATAATTTCACATAATATTTATTGATTTTTAAAACATAGGTTGTAAAAGAATTTTAAAGTTTTTCTCCTTATAATACACAGTACTGCTAAGAAGATTTGAGTCATCAGCTACCTATTTTTCTCTCTCTCTCTCTCTCTGTCGGTATCATTCAATCATTTGTATATTGGACTATAGTTGTTTAATTTAGTTAAAACAGAGTGAACTTCCTCTTTCCATATTATAAAACTTTCGTAAAGTTGAACGTGCTTGTTGCAGTTTCGTCATTTCTGAGTCATACAGTACACGTGTCTCTTATATTATCTTTTTCGATGAGTACAGCAGACTGTCAGAAATTGAGAGAATTTGTATGGCAGAAGTTCTATCATGTTCTTTCATTTGAATCTCCGTCATTGGTTACTTAAATAATACAACTCTATTGTTAGTACGACATGTTTAAAAATGAAACAGAATATTATTAGCATCTGCCCACACATTTGTGATATATGATCAAAATCGATTTTCTCACGAATTTCAAATTGGTCTCGGTTGAAACTTAGTATGAACACAATTAAAGCAAGCAGACAGGCGGACATTGAAGCATCCTTGTATCTCTATAAGAGGGTGTGTCTGTCGGGAGACAGGAAAGGAGAGAAGGAGGACGCTTTATTGGACTTTACGGTCCATGTTCAAAAAGGAGGCCCTACCACCAAAGTCCGCAATATTGCAGTTCACTGAGGAATGACGCGCCTTGACATAAATGACTTCCTTCACAGTCAGACCGAAGTCAGCAGAGCTATGATTGAGGATAAATTGAAGCAAGTTGCATTGGATGTCAAACTGCAGGCTTTGATGCAGTCGTTGAGATGTCTGTTCAATCATGCAATGCGTCGTCTCTACATTGACCGTGTGCCCCCCATGCAGCAGCCTTCTCGTGGCGGAGGTGTCCTGCTCGGGCAGGCAAAGTACTGCGTTACCTGTGACTTCCTACGATTTTCGCTTTTAACTCTCCTCTCTTTTCTCTTTCTCCTTTTTTGTCTTATCTGTTTTTTACTTTTTATTTTTCTCCCCCAGCTCTCTTTTCTCTAGCTTCTCTACTCTCTCCCTTTTTCTCTCGTTTTTCGTTTCTTTCCTCTCTTTCTTTACACTGTTCTCGCTTTTAGTGCCTCTCCTTTCATTTTCTGAGTTTCTCTCATTTTTCTCTTCTCTTGTTTCTCTCTAATTTCTCCGGGAGGTCGGGGCGCTAACGCCAGGAATTACAACAACAATGTGGTATCAGTATGAGCCAGATCAGGTGAACACTTAGTGAAGAGCGTCTTCGACAGCGACTTGTTTGGAGAAATCACTTTTGGGCAAAGCAAAGAAATACGGGCTAAAATGGACCTAAAAGCCAATGTATTTAGAGAAGAAGAAACTACATATATACATAGGCACCGGTTTGGAAAATACGGAAAAATATTCTTTGGGAAATCAGACAATGATGCTCACACGAAATACAGAAGATGTGAATCCCGACAAAGAGCCAACGCCGCGGTAATAAAAATACGATTTACTGATTCTCGAAGATTTAAATCGATTTGTAATTAGCTAATGTGATATTGAACTTGTGTATCTATACCTCATATTCCACGCTGCGAAATTTCCAATGTGCAAACTATGTATAGAGATCAGCTAAGAGCTATTCTCATTTTATATTAACGCCTCTGATAAGAGAAAAAGATATGATAGTATTTGTTTTCTGTATAGTTCTACACTCTTTACGAATACGACTGACTTCCATACTCTCCATATATGGCTGCTATTGTGTCCCGAATTCGAGATTACCCGAATCCAGAGAATTGAAAACATGTCGTGAAAATTAGGCAAAACCTTTAAGTGCACCTAATTTTCAAAATTATGATTGATTTTATTGTTGTAAATAGGAATACTTAGGAATATTTTAAACTCTGACTAGTTAGGTTTTTATCTCCCTAAAGAATCGCAATAGCCCTTTTAGAAAACGGGGAACGGTTTTACTTAATGAACTCACCAGATTATACAGCTCGGAAAATACCGATTGCTCCTCAGATGAAGAGATTGTTTAGTATAGCCTGGACCATTATTAGGGCCAGTAAAAGTTCCCACTGTTGTGCAATCTTGTGAAGAACAGTTAGCATTGTCGCACATTGAAGTGCCGAGGTGGAAAGAGAATTTTGTTGTTTTGTCTGATGTTGTAACAAAGAAAGGACACACAGACTTTTCGGAAGAACAGCAAAAGCACTGATGGACACCAAGTTTTGCCTCTCATCGTTAATTGAGAATAAAAAGAAGAAATTCAAACGCAGTTGATTTGGAGATTTCAGCCATTTTAAAAGAATGGCCAGAATCTGTCGGCTATCAAATTTATTTGTGAGAACGTTGATGAGGAAATTGCATATACTGAGGTTAAGAAAAGACTGTTAAAATTGCAGATTCAGATAGGTCATTGGCGAAGTTAATGAGAAATGACGACAATGCTTGTTGTGATCAATTACCAGATTGAGTCAGAAAAGGTGAGTTAAATAGTCTTCAGAAACCAACAGGAACTGATGGGGACAAAACTACTACCCTCGTGGGTATCAGGTTTATCCTATAGTGAAATAAATGTGTTATGCTTTCTATGTTAATAGCACTACGATTGCTCCCAACTATGCCTCATTTTCTTAGGAAACAATTTTATCATTTGAAAATGTAACACTTGAGAATGACTGTGAAAAGTCTATTTAACCGCATAATATCTCAGTTTATCTAAACCTCACGTGGTAACTGAAACTGCCACAGGTCCGTCCATTAACCAAGGAAATCGCATGACTAATTTTCTCCTGTAACCGAATTATGTATACGTAGTCAACCGGAGAAATTTCTTTCCTTTATTTATTCTGCCAACTTGTTCAATTTGCGGACTGCATCATCGCCTGTCTGAAAGTAACGAAGGATATCGTGAGTGTGGTCCTTGCACTTAATCAGTACTTTGCTTCTTCCGTCATCTGCCTGACACGCAGCTATGCTCCCCGGTTGGAGTTGGCTTGGAGACCCAGTCCGCTACTTTTGCGCACAAGATGGAAACAGGCGCGGCTCTGTCTACCCATCACCCGCAAGCCAGCACCCGTCTCCAATGTATCGAAGTGGAAGTCGTGTTTACCGGATTGTCGAGGGTGCACTGTGACTTGTTTGTAACGTTCGTTGGCTGGAGGTTTGACGTTGAATCATGTAAATGCGTTCGCTACATGCACCGCCACTGTTGTGCCTTTACCAGAAAAGGCCACCAGCCACCTTAACGGCGTCGCAGAAAGTTCCTGGTTCGGTGTTGTTTCAGTTTTATTCAAAACAGGTGTCAGCTCCTCACTGTCTCGTCTTCGGGGGGGGGG
>JAUYWV010109264.1:0-12674 GCA_032274565.1 Nematoplana nigrocapitula
ACAGAAAAGCTACAAGAATTTATACAAGGAAATGATAAAATTGAAATTGTCAAGAACTTTAGTTTTCTCGGGTCACTATAATAGAAGAAGGTGGAGACTGGAGATGAGATTCGATGGAGACTAACAATGGGGCGATCTGCAATGACTGCACTCTAAAAACATATGGAAAGACCGGAACATCAGGACTGAAAAGAAGACGCGTCTGGTCAATGCATTTGTTTTCCCTATATAGTATATTGTCATGTTCGGGTCCGAGTCCTGGACAACGAAAAGTGTGAACAACGGAAAATCAATGCATTCGAGATTTGGTGTTGGAGGAGAATGCTAGGCATTGCCTGGGCACACTGTAGAACGAACGCCTCTATTCTCGAGGAAATCGGCACCACACTTCCACTGACTTCCATGGTCATTAAACAAAAGCTGACCTACTTTGGGCATGTTATACGAAGAGGTGGACTTGAAAAGTCCACAATACTTGTAATCAGCAATGGCAAAAGAAGACGCGGACGACCAAGGAAAAGATCGAA
The DNA here is from genome assembly GCA_032274565.1 of Nematoplana nigrocapitula. Taxonomy (NCBI): domain Eukaryota; kingdom Metazoa; phylum Platyhelminthes; order Proseriata; family Nematoplanidae; genus Nematoplana; species Nematoplana nigrocapitula. The sequence goes on from JAUYWV010109264.1 coordinate 528, forward strand.
ATCAAGGAAGCGACTGGACTACCATCCAACAGACTTCAAGAGGAGGTAAAAAACCGCCAGAGTTAGCGAAAGCGAGTCATGGAGGTTGCCAGGTCGGCGCCGACCTAACGGGTCAAGGTGACAAGGTGACTATACATAAATCTATAAAAACAAAAATATGCTATCAAAACGATCAGACTGTAACTAATAATCTTCGTTAAAACAAATGCAATTTCGTTACTATAATAATTATAGTTTTAGGCTAAAACATTGGGGCCCCTAAGCTTGTGGACACCCTCTTAGAATATTCGAATTACGCCCCTGCATCGGCACTATGGCGTACAACAAATAACCAGGAGGGTATAGGTAGAAATGTTTACATTGACTTTCATCTATAATTATACAACCGGTAATCTATGTAAACTAAAGGGAACAAAAGCCGAGAACTGTACTCTCCACACTGCCGCAATAAATGAATGATTAAACCGTGGATATTGAATTATATACTAATCAATACTTACGGTATCTTATATATATTTGTCAAGTTGTCTGTGTGTGTGTGTGTGTGTGTGTGTGTGTGTATGTGTGTTCCGGCCCGAAACTTTGCATGGGTGACCCCTTCAACCCTGCGGGTAACATAGGGGGGGGGGGCGAGGTCGACCTCCGAGGTCAGGGTTGAGGTAATGGAGGCTACAAACGGTGTGAAAGGGCCGTTTCAGGCAGAAGGAAACCTGCCACAGAAAATTTCATAAAAGAAAAGTTGCAGGGCACCCCCGAAAATGTTGGGCCGGACTAGGGCAGGGTTAGGGCTAGGCATGTTCCCTATTCTATTGCCCAGCAGCGCGGGTATCCTCTGCTAGTATAATATATAGATCACTCCTTAATGTTGTTTACCAATTCTTTGCGCAAATGATCGTTGCACGTCCTATATATGGGTGGTCCATAATTTACCGGGCAATCTTTATGTGAAAAATTCTGAACAAAACATATTTACAGATTTGTTTTGTGAATAATTACAAGTAAGTATAGAATCATGATTAAAACAAACATAATGTTAGTTTAACAAATTTTCTTTATTCGAACTGTCCTCTATTAATCTCCAAGCCCCGACTAGTTCTCCTTATCACCGGAAGGCAAACCTTTCTACAAAGTTCTGGGGTGATATCACGGAAACTTGCGTGGTTGAGTAGCATACACGGAATTATTAATACCCACCAAAGGAAGAAATCAGAAAGCGTGAAATCAGGAGATAGGGGAGGCCACTCAATTTCTCCACGACGATAAATCTAGCGATTCTCGAAGTGCTCATCTAGCCATGTTCGAGCAAGATTGCTGTAAAAATGTGCGGAGACACCATCATCCTGAAACCAAAACTTGTCAATTTGAGGCCAATTTCACACTGGTGGATAGCAGTGATCTTGAAGAAGAAGAAGATAACTTTGAGCACTGACGGCTTCATCATAGAAACAAAAGTCTAATCAGTCCCTCAGCACTGATAGCAGCCACACTGTAACACCCGGAGAATTGACATCTTTCTCGATCTCGACATGAGGATTATTTGCTCCCAGTAAATTGTGTTGTGCCTGTTCACATGGGCATGTAATTTGAAGTATGCTTCATCATCTGTCCAAAACACCTTGGCATGGAAAGTGTGATGATCATCATCGCTTGTTCACATGGACATGTAATTTGAAGTATGCTTCATCTGTCCAAAACACCTTGGCATGGAAAGTGTGATGATCATCATCGCCTGTTCACATGGACATGTAATTTAAAGTATGCTTCATCTGTCCAAAACACCTTGGCATGGAAAGTGTGATGATGATCATCCAGCATTTTGATAAAGATTTTCTCAGAATTCCAGAATTCGTGGTGAGGTTTCAGTTTCAATTCTGTAAGCATTCTCTGAATCGACGTTCTTGATATTCCCAGTTCTATACCATATTGGCGCGTCTGGCTGATTTAGTTGGACTGCTGGCGAAGGCGCTCCTTGCGTGCAATTTCTTTATTTTTGTGGTGTGGTGACTAATTTGGGTCTCCCAGATCTCCTGTTTCTTCAAATCGCTTGACAAGACCATAAACAGTATCTCGTTTGACATGCCTCCAAAATTGGTCATTAAATTGTTGACAAGTTTCCCATTTATTGCCTGTTTCATAAAACGCCTTGACAACATAATTTCTGTCTGTAATCACCGCAGTCTTGCTGCCATTACTAAAAACAACCAGCTTATACATACGATTACAACAAATAATGCAATCTAATCTAGCCAACATTCATGCTTATTGCAGGACGAATGTGCTACGTTTTTCTAAAAATACATACAGTAGAATGCGCAACACCTTTCTAAAATAGAATCACATTATTTTTGTTCAAATTAAACGTTTACGATTTATTGTGATTATACACAAAATAAATCTGTAAACATGTTTTGTACTGCCCGGTAACTTATGGGACACCCGGGTACGGTACATTGGACGAACCAAACGTCATTTATAGCGACTGATGTAGACGAACATCGAAAGATGCGCCACGGAGCAGTGCATGAACATCTCCTCATGACAATATGTTTGACTGTGCTGGTAACCTTGACAATTTTGAATTGTGTATACTGGCCTTGGCAACTTTATAAATTTTAAATTCAGGAGGCGATTCACAGCAAGGACTGCTCCCCTTATCACAATATTTCTTTAAAAATAGATAACAATAATGCGTTTTACTTAACTTTCGGTTTTCAAATATGTAATTGTCAATTTGTCTGGGAGCTAATTAATAGTTTGTTTGTTTACGAGATGTCACTTTTCACTCCGCTTTAAAAGGCTTATATGACATATAATGGAAAACAGTCGCTTTTATGTCCCATGTTCCCTATATCTGGTCTATTTTCACTCTCTCTGTGTTTCGTATTCGCTATTCCTTATATCTCAATAATTTCTTTGAAGCATCAATACATCAGGGACAGGAGGCTGACTTACTTGCATAATATTGCTGCATAGTAGCCTTCTGCGCAACAACCGCAGTGTTGTTCCCCACCACCTTGGCGTCCGCATTCGGATTGTACTTGCACAAAGCACCGAAAAGGATGAGGAAGATAAGTTGGAAGATGAGGGCAACAATACCGAAAGCTTTCGTCTCGCAGAAACTCCCCATAATTGCTCCCAGACAACTCTGCAACTGACGATTCGCCTTGTGGTGCGGTGTGCGATGCGATCTTCAAAAAGGTTCGCAATTGGTCCCGCACAGCTATATACATTTATATATGGATATGCGTACGAGTGTAGGTGTACCTGTGTGTGTGCTCAAATTTACCTGTCGAACAGTGTTTGCTCACAGAAATGATTGAAGCTGTGCCGACAGTAAGATCCGTCGAGCGAGACTGAACTGAAAAGTCTGCATAAGGACCGCTATGCTCCGTACATCCACTTCGTTAGAAGTGTAAATCTCCAAGCCTTGACAGTCTGTATCTTTATCTTAGAGCGTATTTCTTTTGTATACGACCCTGTCATACTAGCACCTGCACTGTTGTAAAAATTCCGATTCGTTTTTGGCAAGCTAATTGGCACTTTAAAACTCTGTAGTGCTAGAGATAGACGTGTTAACTGTAACTCCACGATTTAGTCACTATATACAGTATAGTGAAGTTGACAGGTTCCCTATAGCATTCCTATATTGGTTCTACACTATAGTATAGCCTACATTGTATCTATGAAACTGCAACATTCTTCAATGTAAAACAAACCCAATTCTCGACCACATACTCGTATCACTCAGCATCTCATATTGATTTAAGTCCCTGAACAACGGAATTACATTATAAACTTTACAATTATTCTAGATATGAAACAATCTGGACAGATCTGGTAGCAGACAGCCTTTTATTTTAATCGTGACATGTTTAGTCAATTAATTAAGTCTTTTAATGTGAGAAATACACATTTGTTATAGCATAAATTTAAACAAAAATTGCAAAAACTGAACTCGTCTTTAGAAAAGTATGATCGTGAATAAAACTTTATAGTGGAACGTCAACGCATTTCTATAAATTGGTCTGTCTATCTCTCTATTGAATGCCCGTCACGATATGTTCAAAGTCGATTTTCTAAGGAATTCTACTTTTTTTCGATCGACTGTTAATATAAATCATGAAAATTGATGCGGAGATATTTCTTTTTTAAATAATTCGCTTATTCTTGTGCGTTCTTAAACTTCTAAAGTTTTCATTTTATTTCCACATATTCTTTCACTACAAATGGTAGTATAGCATGTAGCAAGGCTGAAAAATTTGAGATTGGTATGAACATTAATGCAAGGAGACAGGCATTCAAGCAGCATATCATATATCTATAAAACGGAATTAAGACCAAACGAGTTCACATTATCGAACTTAGAGGGCCTGGTTTCCTACTGGTAAATGTCTAAATCACCCAGACACAAAATTTGTAGATAACATTGGCTTTTAAGATTTTGAAAGTGATATCCTTTATTACAAGGTGAAGCATTTGGCAGGAAGAAATTGGTGTTTGACAGACTGTTTCTGTTTTCATTCGTTATAGAAGCCTCCTCAGGCGTTTTTTAACTTTTGTTCGAGTTTAGGTCATGACAGATTTGTATTCTTCTGCTGAAAATGATAATGAGCAGTCGAAACATGTGTGATTGGCAGAAACTGCATGCTATTACTTTTGTCACCTTACTTGGTTACTTGGTTTTAGAGCCGGCATCAGAGCAATCGGGCAACACTCAAGGTTTTACATCACTCTAGACCACCCCTCCAGGTGGAGAAAAATTCTCTCTTTGGGTTTGCTGTCCTAGATTTATGCAAATCCACTGTACAAACTTGTGCCAGACGGGGCTTTTGGTTATATCCACCATCCGCCCCTCAGGTTAAGATTGTCGCCACAAAGCGCTGTAAAATAGTCAACCTTTTTGTAAGATAAACTAATAGTTCCCACATCCCATAGCTGATAGGAATTTCCAGCAGGTGAATAATGTATTTGGTCGCAGTGCTTCATTCTTGTCAACCCCTTTTGTACCAGGCTTCCGATTCAAACTTTTCACATTTCCCCCAGAGTAAATTTCCCGCCGACCATAGGATCAATGCAAAAACACATACATAATAATAATAATAATAATTGATTTTATTCTAATTACAAAATTACAAATGGTAGACCAGAGGCTACCTAAGGGCAGATCTAGCTGGTCACCAATATATATCTATATATATATATATATACAGATTTACAACCGACAAAAAATCAGGCGCGATAGGAACACATCAGTGTTGTATCATCTAGTACCTATGTTATGATATTGTGCACCTGCTAATGTATCCAATTGATCTGAACATTCTCTGCATTTACTAATTGTTTGACACATATGTAGTTCTGTCTATCTGTTGTGCTTCTGATTCCAGTCCTATGTCTTCCCCGAGTTCTGCCATCTCCTAGCGACAATGCTGGTCAGTGGAGGTCAAGGCCCCGACGATTGGCCCACTCTCACCTACTACAAACTGCACCTACAGAGCGACAATCTCACCTCCATTCTACGCAATGAGATCGGCACCAAAGTGTCAGGTAAGAGTGCACATTTCAAGTGGAAATTCGTAATATCGAAAAAAATCGGATTAGTATTCAAACGCGTTAAAAATACCGAACAATCAGAGCACATGAATAACTCAGGTCAGGTCAGGTCACTCCAGTGGGGTGTTGACCGTTAGGTCACTTTGATATCTGCACTCGTTTCTTCCATAACACCCGATCTCCCGCTTCCCTCGCACATTTAAAGTTACTTCTGCCGGTCCATTCCCTGCTATCATCGATCCTCGTTCGTCTTTGATGACCTCTACCTCTACTTCCTTCAAAATCACCATACAACACTGTGTGCATCAAGGTTCCTAATCTCCGGGAGACATGACCAAACCATTGCATCTTTCGTGTGCGCGCTGTCTCAGTTAATCCCTAATATTTTCCAAGCGCCATTCGCAATCTTTTTTTACTTCAACATTTGTTATTCTTTGTTTCCATGTGATTCCCAGCAGCCTTCTGAAACATCGAGATTCGAATGCTTCAATTTTTCTTGCCAGTTGGCTATTATGGGTCCAGGATTCGCAGTCGTACACGGCAATAGAAGTGATGAGTGGTTTTAGTAATTTTGCCTTCGTCTATATGCTGATGGATTTAGAGTTACACAGTTTATTAAGTCTTGTCAATTGTCCCGTGGCTATAGCTATATTATAATCTTCTCCTAATTTATATATCAGATGTAACTTGGTTTATAGCTGATCCGAAGCATTGGGACGTGGTAACTTCTTCTAATTCATTTCTATCCATGAAGATTGGTGGTTCGTTTGTGTGGTCTGCAGTGTGTATTCTCCTGGTCCTCATCACTTTGCCTTACTTAGGACTTATTTTCATGGATCCTGTGATTAGGTCTACATACAGTATATCGCCTGCAAAACGAAAGTTGATGACGCAACGCCTTTCTACTTTGATGTTCCTTTGGAAATGCTCAAGCGTGTCCGTCATGCTCTGTGAACAGTTAAAAATATTGAAGAGGAACTGTCAAACAATCAGCTGATTGAAACGCTTGTCCGTTATTAGTAATGGTCTAGTGAACTCTAACTGATTAACTCAATCCTGACGGATTTTACATCTACGATTATCAAACTTTGAATAGGTAGTTTGCTTCATTTCGTTGTAAACTCTAACACATACCATATTAATGAACAAGATCGTCTGCCTATCGTTTTGCGGTTTGGTATATAAACGAATGTGAAAAGAAAACTGAGAAAAATTATGTTTTGTATTAATCTCAACGATAGAAAACCCCCTAAATTAAATGATTAAAATGTTCAACCGGGTAAATGATCGTAATATTTATAAAAAAACATAAAACATATTTTTTATTTCTTACATACATGTAGTGATCTAGTAATTTCGGGCCTATTCTAACACAATTTTTTTATCTAATTAATATCTAATTATAGGAAAACATTTGTATTTAAACACATTTAAAAAGAAAATGAGTATTTGGCAAAATATTTAAAATTGAATTGAATTTATTCCCCGCAATTATAGATTCAAGAATGGTTGGATTCTTTTTGGTCTGAGGTATATTTTGTTTAAAGTGCTTGCACTAGAGGTGCACGATTACATCTCAAATGGGCAAAACGAGATGAAACCGATCCAACACGGATTAGGGGATAGAGTTTCACAAAATGATGACGTTAAACTGCGACTGGAAACAGACGCTCAGATTCCAGCGTAGTGTCCCCTGAAATCGGATAATCAACATCAAGTGTGGGGAAGCATTTACTGAAGAGATTGTTGGCAGGGACGAATTGTATTCTGTCGTTCTCTCTTCAACGGTTGCGTGCCTTAACATTGTTTGAATAAAACTTCATTCTCTGCTTATGCCAGTAATAGCGCTGACTTCGAAAAATCAAAATCCAACTTGGTTACAAAGTCTTGACATTGCTGCCCTGCCGAGGGGGATTCATCGCCTGCTTATTTCCTCCTTGCAGTCTCCATTTCCCTCCACTGTTAAACTTCGTTATAATTTTCACAGGATACCTCCTACTGATAAATTTTTCTTGGCTTAAAAAGTTTGATAAAAAATGATTGTAGCTTTATATGGGTTTTCTCAACCACATGAGCCTTTATCTATCCCTATCTAACGTGCCGATGTGATGGGCATCTATCAATTCCATATCTTCAGTCAACAAAATCCCATTCAGGTTTTCCGAGCGCTGGCATGTTTAATTTATGTAGGTATCTCCCAGACGATCACGAAACTGTCTCCAGCTTGCCAGATCTGACGAAGATGTTGCAAATTCCGGCGATTGAGGGAAGAGTAACATAGAAGAAGTCAATCCAAGCTCAAACCCTCTTTGATTAAAAATGATTAGATATAATTTTTAACATGGTTCTCTTGATCTGCCTTTTGAAATAACAGTGCTCCTTTTCCAGATTCGTTTCTAAAGATTTTGTTATTATTATTTTATTATGTATGCACCATATTGCATGGGTACGCACTACGCATATCACTATACATTATAGATAAGACAAGTCTACTGTCATGCATACAGTCATTTCATAGCACCGGCCACTAACAGACGAATCTAACTGGTTGATTTGAGTTTGCATGTATATAAGTAAAAAATATACTAATAAATTGTATATAATACTCGTTCAAAATTAAGTGCTACAACAATACTTTTGTTTGTTTACGTCACTGAAATTGATGACGAACATTTGTTCACTCACTCTCTTTAGACATGTAAATAAAATAAATATTGACATAAAGATTTCGTAGTCTTAAAAAGTGTATGTATTTCCCTAAAAAACAAAACATGTGACTCTCATAGCGTTTGTTCGATGGCGGGCAGTCTGCTGTGCGAGGGTTTTACACTCGCGTTCTTTTTAGACGAGCCAGTGGGTTGTATTGTTTCTTCATTTCGATGCACTCGCATTCTCTTGGCAGTCCGTGACTGGGAGCCATTAGTTGATTTTTGTGGCATTTTGTCGCAAAGTACAATTACTATGTCAACTTAGTAAGGTTTTTCAATGTAATTCAATTTCCAAGTCTGCTTGTATATTCATTAGTTAATAAATTAATCAACAACTTTAAAATTATTGATTCTTCGTCGTTATTAATTGATCAATTGTTCTCTAATTCTGCAGTATGTTTTATGATTAGGTGGTTATTTACAAATGTAGCAAAATCATCTGTTAGAGCAGTAATAGAAAATTAGGAGATTTTACGTCAAATGCGTTTCAACAAATTGATCAATAATTCTGTTATGGGAATGCAATATGACGGTGGTCAGTGGCGATTTCACTGCCACATACGGTGTTCTTTTGTCTCCCTAAAATTTCACTCAGACCGCCTATCAGGAACAGGTATAAAAGTGACGAATTGTTTTAGTAGTCTCATAGTCTCAAAAGAGCGTAAAACAGACCTTTAAAACGGAACCTGTGGCACCAATACGGATAAAAATAAAAAATCGCATAGTGCATGCCCTGCCCCGCCATCCAAAGAGTGGGTATATCAAACTTTTCGTCTCTCCGATTGATGGTCTACGAAGAAATTGCTAACACGCAAACAGACAATTAATGGTGGGAAGCTCTCAATGTTATCGCATTCCAAAGATTATTATCTATAGCTCGATATTACAGGTAAGAAATGAGCAATGAAAACAGTGGTTACCTTTCCATAAAACTCACGCTTTTGATTTTTTTGTGAAAACTGTTTTACAAAAACAAGCATTGCTTGTAAATTAGTGCGACTATTTTACACTTGCTATATAGACTTTTAATTGATAGGAAGATGGTACCATAAACTATTGGTTGATTTGAGAAAAACTGGAACAGTTGATAAAACTAAATATAGAAGTCCACGAGATGCGCGTATTGAAGAAAATGTAACGCATGGGAGATATGGTTGAAAACCTTTCTGTGCAGAAGTTTGATTTGAAGCTAAAATCTTACATGTACATATAGGTATTACAACGGCAACTCAGTAAATACTATCTTGACAGAAGACTGCAATCCTGTGAAATTATTATAGGGCACATATAACCAAGACTTAATATGTGACGGTGCCACATGTTGATCCAAGTAACCAACTCGCCCGATCAGTACTTGGAATCATTTGAAACATAATTGAAATATAATCATGCTATTTTATGACAGTTTCGTTCAGACACACATACAGTACCAACAGAAAAATCCACTATTATATGTACAGTAGATATAGCACAATCGAATAGTAAATCAAAGTCTGGAAAGGAAGGAATACAAATCATCGTTAAGGTGTAAGTCACAAAAATAATGTGGATTAATATATCGATCATATATTTCTAATGTGAGGCGTTTTAATTTTGTCCCAAAATATTTTATATGGCATTTTTTACTTATCTCATCTTAAATTTAAAATCTGGGCTTGTGTGGCGTACATAGCACTATTTGGTATTATATGAAAGGAAGGACTTGCTACCCAAATACAGTACGAATAAAAAACTACAAATTGTGCACTCGCAAAGACACTATTCAATATTTTTATACCATACTATATCTATAAAGAAAGCGGAAAGTACTGTCTAAACGATAGCAATTGAGGAATTTTTATATCTTTCAAAGAATTTTATTGAGAAACGATTTAGTTGTAATAGTTTGACAATACACATGAAATTTTTCTTATAGTTATTTTGGTAAGTTAAACTTTGCGCGCGTGCAGTCATTGTTCAACATATTCACGCAATTTTATATCTACTGAAAGAGAAAAAACATTATCTAGAAGATAGCAGATGCGCAACTTTTTATCGCTCATGGATTTTAAATGATAGGTTCCTCAATTTTAATGATTTTTACATTACTTTACATTACGCGCAAATTTAATCGTGAATATCTGAAAAAGTACGAGAAACTTTTGGAATAAAAAGTAGCCATTTACTCCCCTCGTTGGATGTGGTGAAATGAAATACATTCCACGATAAAATTGTAACGGTTGTAGTTATGTTTATAGTTATAAACCCCAGATGTTTTGGAGTTCAGATTCTATCTGGCATTCTCGTTATACCTCAGTAGTAGGAGCTTTCTGAACTCTATCTCACCTCCACCCCCATCCCGTCTGAATTAAATCGTATCTAAAGATAATCTTAGTGTATGTAAATGAAGCATAACAAGTACCTTCCAGTAAATTAAATGACACTTGATTATCTTTCATTTCTGCGTAACAAGTACCTTCCAGTGAATTAAATGACAATCGAGTACCTTTCATTTCTGGACCAAAATACATTGGAGAGAGCTAATGAACACCTAGTTACTTTTATAGTAAAAATTCACACCAATGTATCACATAGCATACAGTTCAAGAGTATTGAATCATACATTAAAAATGTGGGTCAAGCCTACTAAATTGTAGTCGTAACCTAGGAATTCACTCTCAATATTAGGCCGTTTGGCATGAACATCAGATGAAAAATCGATTCCAATGTAAAATCATCACTTTGCTACTACTAAACCGAATACAGTTGAATAAGTTGTATACAGTCGGACAGAATCTGGCACAGTCAGACAGAATTATAACAGAGCGGTAAGATTATAACAACGTGACACAGTCGGATAGAATTATAACAATGAGTGGGACACATTGGACAAAAGTGGGGAGCTTGGCAAGCGCACTTTTGTACAGATGAAAAATCGACTCCAATATAAGATCATCACTTTACCAATCGATTCCTCGTGTTCAATAACCTAAGAATTCACTATTCAAGTTAAAATAACGTTAAATTCCCCAGTTTATTACTTATAAGTAGTCTGATGGGAAACTAAATAGCAGCATTCAATTTCTCGTGTTCAAAAACCTAGGAATTCACTCTTCATTTGATGAAATCGATTAAAAAGAGGGTGTACTAGAGTTTACGTGTCTCTTACTACTACTCGACCCACGCACTCGAAGGCGTTTTCGAAACGTTGTTCGCACTCGAGCCCACTCTGCCGCCTTGAGCACAGTTTGCTGACACGAGCTATAGTGTAAAAGTTAACGCACGCTTGTCTGAGGGTGAGAGAGAAAATCGGTGACTCACTGCAGTGTATAGAAAAAGTCACGCCACCCCGATTTCCAAAGTTTAACTAGCGTTAGATAGGATTTAATTCAGACGGGACAGGGGTGGGGGGTCGAGGTAGAGTTAGGAATGCTCCTACTACTTACCTCGTACTACTTTTCGGAAACGCTATTAACGGTTGAGGTATTTGCCTGAATTGGTTTGATTTAAATCATTTTCTTCTAGAACTAATATACACCTCTCATTTCCTTCATTGTTGGACTTTTATATACCGCTAGATTGCCGTAAGTATAATTATGTTACAATACACCAAATATTCAGAACCAAACTTTAATCTTTTCTGCAACAATTTACCTGTGAGTATTGAACTAATTTAGGAAGAATTGGTACCGTTATCGTTTTTAGTGATATCCATGCAGATATAGTTTGCTCAATCAATCATTTCTTACACTATCCAGTTTAACTCTATCCATTCCGGGCTATTTAACGCAGCCAGGTACCGGGGGGGGTCCTGATTCGCCCCCCCCTATTGAAATCTACTTTAGGAGTGTGCTATAGTGATGAAAATTGGCACATAATTAGATCAAAATGATCTACAGATGACTTT
>JAUYWV010109286.1:0-12670 GCA_032274565.1 Nematoplana nigrocapitula
CTTCTTGACTGCCCTATGGGGTTGCCGCTTTAACACCTCCATAGAAGGTATAAATGGGCGGTGACACCGGGTATTATTGTCTCGAAGATTAATTGGCATCTTTGTAAACCCATACCATCAAATCCTCTGGTGTAGCTAGGCTGCACAGGTATGGGTTCCCCCTACGGGGCATTGCAGTTGCTGCCGTATAGCCCTGACACTACAAGTGCCCCCGGACGGATTTCCTATCCGCGAAAAGTGCTGCAGTTCCGCACAACTCTCCCGCGAGCCTAAACTGCGAGAGCCACCCAAGTCAGCGTGGTACGCGTCCAGTGGGGAATGTTCCTTCTTCTCTCCCCATCTTCATCCCCACTTCTAGTTGGCATTGACTATTTTAGCTTTGATTTGAATTTGAACCAAAGAGTCCTCTTTCGCAGTTTGCTTCCCCTTCGGGACATTTGGACATTGGCATTTCGTTTACGCTGAGTTTGTTTTAATAATATGGTATAAGTTATGCTGAGTATATTTACGAAGACGAAACATAGTTTCATGTACCATCAAATCATTATACATAATTTCTAGCATATACTACTTCTAGTAGTATGCAAATAAATAATAATAATAAGAAGAAGAAGTTAAAAATATGATGGAAAACACGATGAAACGGACATACCACAGGTGAGATGGCTGCCGCTTTCGGTTGGGCCTTGGATACTGGCAGCTTGCCGTTGGCCACCTGAGAACGGATTTCATTGTGATAGTCGAGCAGGTATTGAATCTCTGTAGGGGTGAGCCCTTGCGTGCCGGACATTTTCAGTGCCGAAGTCAGTCCTGGATATCAACAAAAATATAAACTGGGTCAATTAGATCAACCGATTCGTTTACCGTTCAATGTCTATGCGGTTAGTCCGGACAGGTAGAAAGAGTTTTTAAAATAATATATCAATATTTTGTAAGGATTTTGAAGTGAAGCTGACTCGCTTTAGATATACCAAATGCATTATATAAGCAAATCAAATGACACAATCATCATCTTCATTCATCTTGTAATGCCTTATCTAAAGATATACCAGCATACTGCCCCATGCTAAATGCACTAAAAGCGTATTCAGTCGCCTAAAATTCTGAAAATGTCAGACATTCTGGGATTCTAAGGGACATGGTTGTTTTATGTGTTAGATATTGACAACACCATCACCCAGATCAAATGTTACTATTGGTGCAATCGTGAATAGTGGGGTTTGTTGGGGTTTTTCAAATTACTGTAATTGTTTGCATTTAGTATGATTTAAAATATTGAAATGTATTCGATACACGTTTGCTGTTGCTAGAGGTTGCTTCATTTTCGGAAATGTACTCACTTACACACTTCTAATCGTTGTGTCGTATTTGCTTTAACTGATACAAAGAAATAGTCTTAGGGATCAGTCCATTTCTTTGACTGTGCACCATACGCATTTCCTATACATATATTCGCCTTATTTTTCTCTTCATTTTTCGAATTCCGTAACCTGGAGGTGCTATATCATTGTGAATAGAAAGGGGAAAAGGAGAAATTGCGAAAGCTAATCTTCGCTCTTGTGATCGGTTTCAGAGCGCAGAAAACACCGATGGCCTTATTTCTCTATCACTCTGTCACAACAAACAAGATGGCTCCGCAGTTCCAGAAAGCGTATTTCCACTTACCGACACAGAGCACACAAAGAGCTGTTGCCAAAAGTGCAGTCCTCATGATTCTCTCGTCTGTCTAATCGTTCGTCTTGAGGCAAATTTCGGCTCCCAGTAATTTCCGCTATGGCAATGCGCTGAGTATATATGGGAAATATGGCTCTAATCTCTGTTCCAACTCAGTGGAGTTGATGCCTGCTCGCTCGGTTAGGGATAGTTAGATCTCCAATCCCGACCCCTAGCTCTCTCTTGGTATAAGAGGTGTGCACAGTAGTGTTGTTCCAGGACCATAAATTCCACCAGAACGACCTAAACAGAGCCCGGCGGTGTCTCGGCATTTAACTCAGATTTCACCAGATGAGAACGCGTGGGATTTGAGGTGTCAGTGTGTGCCATTAAAAAATTATAATTGACACTCAGTAGGCCTAGTCTTAATTGCCACGATAACGTGGGAGACAGTGGTCATTACTTCAGGGTCAATTGCATAGCAGCGTACCCGTCTGTACTGTATAGGCGTTCGGTTTTGCTAGCAGCTTTTAGATTTTGGAAATTTATTTCATAAACATACAGAGAGCGGAGAGCAGCCAAAGACAACTAGAATATCAAGACGGTCAACTACACTTTTAGTGGTAGTTCAGCCAAGTGGCCGATCATTTACCCGCAATAAAAAAATAGTTAGTCGATAGAAATAAACGTTCAATCACATTGCTACTTAATCAAACTTTTGAGAGCAATCGAATGGAGTCGAATAAAATTCCATCTGTCCGTCCCCTGACCTCCTAAACACTTCGATGGTGTCGCTTTTTCCTTTAAATTTCCCTATAATATCCGTCTAAAGAGTGAACATTCTCCAATCTTTAGACAGCTTTTTAGAGCATTATAGCACGTTACATCAATTTGCAATCCAATTCAATAATGCCTGCCTAAGAATAAAGAAATCTGTGAGTGATCGATCGGTCAGTACCACCTGAATTCTGCCAAAAATACGAAGAGTCGTTTGTTGTCGCGAGGCACCGAAGGCATTTGCTACGTGAACAGTCAGAAGGCGACTTGTTACAGTGCGATGGAGGAAACGTATATGTAGTTCTTCACCAGACTTCTTCATTCTTTCTCTGCAGGCCGAGAGGTCGCTGTAGCCTCATGTCGGGGCGAGTAGCCTCGCCGGCAACCTGCCAATGAACTCCAGAAGAAGAGAGTCCTTTTCGAACACTTGCTCCGCCGTTGAGAACAGGCCCCATATCTTGCTTCTCCAGTAGGCCGCCTCAATGTCTGTGCACTCATGGCTTCACATGAGGGGCAGTTGGCTTCCATTTCCTCGTTTCCGCGTAGCGAGTTGATGTAGGCTCTGCTACCTCTCCACTTGCCGACTCGCAACTGGTGGTAGGTCCTCCTTCCTTCGTAGCTAAGCCCCTCCAGTGCCCTCTCTCCTGGTGGTCTCCCACCACCGCTCGCCTCCCAGAAACTCTCAAGTGTGCCAAGCCAATCCCCCGCTCACCTTCTCCTCAGCACTCTCCTTCGCCCTCCTCATCCAGTCAGTCATGCCCTTCTGCCGAATGACTGCCTTTGCTGTGTTGAACGGGATCGGAACCCTACTCTGGTCGAGTACCCTCCCTCGGGCTGTCAGCACGTCTGCTCTCTCGTTCCCATCAAGGCCAGGGACCCATATTGCAGGTGGAGTCGGTTGCTTACACAAATGCTCGCTGCCAGTTTCCAAATACCATCAATTTCGCTCTCCTTTTTCTCTTACGCACCCCCCCCTTCAACTTCTCCAGCAGACTCTTGCTATCCGTATGGATACGAATCAGTTTCCCAATCATACCTCTCTCAGCCTTAACTTCAGCGCTGCCTGAAGCCCCACCGCTTTGGCCTGCGTACTGCTGCTAACCGCCCCTGCTGGTACTGCGAACTCTGATACCTCACTATCCTCCCAGGTGATCAACCCCCCGGCGCCCCCGTTGCTGGTAGCGCAACCCACCTATCCGTCTGTCCAACCCTCAACGTCAGCTCTTTCCAGACTTGTCAGCGTTTGCGTAGCCGCCCTTAGGCGGGCTTTCGCAGGATCAGAATCTAGATCAGTTTGCAACGACGCCGAGATATATACTCAGCCTGTTGGCGTCCGGGGCGTCGAGGTCCGCCAGAGACGCGGCCATCCTCCATGCTGTCCTGGGCCACCTGCTTAATGAGGTTTCCACCATGCTTCCTCCTGCTTCTCTCCAGGCCTTCACCGAGCTTAATCTTAGCTGGCCTGCCCTGGCCCCTCTCTGGGCTTTGTAACAGTCAGCCTCTGCTATCCGTCTCGCAGGGTGGTCAGTTTCGAATCTCACACTACGTTCCAGTTGTTCCTCCGCTAGGATCTTCCCCTTGGTTCTCAGTGGGACTTCTCCTGCCTCTATGAAAGCAGCAACATTCGCCGTATCCGCGGTCACCCCGAGGACGGTCTTCACTGCCCTTACTTGTGTGCTCTCCAGGCCTTATATTGCCGTCTCACACGGCCCTGCTAGCGAGGCACCCCCCTGCATACTCCAAGCTTGCTCGTATCAGCCCTACATTTATAATTCTAGCACAGTCATCAGCCGACCCCCACTTCTTTTCCTCATCACTTGAAGTAGCCTCGTTCTGGATGCCACTTTCTTGCGAACCAATTTTGCGTGGTGGTTGAAGTTCAAGAGGCGGTCGAAGGAGATCCCGAGAAATTTAGGGTGTTTCGCCGTTCTGATCTTCTCCCCGTCAATAACCATCTGGAGTTCCTGGTTGGCCTGTCTGCTGTCCGATGTTATGAGGATGGATTCGCACTTGTCTGTCGCCAGGAGCATACGCTACTCCTTAGCCCATCTTACCATTCCATCAATCGCTCTTTGAGAGAGTCTCTCCGCCGCTTATATAGATTCTGCTTGGGCAGCAGTCGCCATACCGTCTGCAAAGAGCGACACCAAACACTCATCAGGCATGTATTCAGGAAGGTCATCTATGAACAGATTGAACAGGAGGGGAGCTAGGACCGACCCCTGTGGGAGGCCCTCCCTGAGCTTCCTCAGCCTGCCCACACTGTCACCCATCCTAACACACGCTTCACGGTCAGTAAGGAATGCTCTCACCCATCTAATGTAGTGCCTGGGGATGCCCTTATCCAACATCTTCATGAAGAGTCCATTTCTCCAGGTACGGTCGTAGGCCCGGCTTAAATCAGACAATGTAACAATAGTCGGTCTGTATTTTCCTTTCGACTGTAGTCCGTCATGCGAACTGCACTATCCTGCACACTTGGAGGGTGGTGCTGCAGTTTCTTTGGAACCCCGCCTGGTTCCTTATGAGCAGATGGTACTTCTCGATGTAGTGGTAAAGGCGATGCTTCCCCAATCTCTCCGCAAGTTTTGCCACAGTGCTAGTCAGGCTGACCGGTCTGTAAGAGCCAATCTCCTTGGCATTCTTCCAAGCTTTGAGAACAGGTACGATGGTGGCCCTCCGCCACCCCCTCGGGATAACTCCACTGAGCCGCCATGAGTGGGTAATCACATCCAATAGAGCTTTCTGCCCCCTTCTCCCCAGATGGATTATGTGCTCATTCGCAATGCCATTCAGTCCTGCGGCTTTCCTCCTCGGTAGCTTCTTTAGCTGCCTCTACAGCTCCTGAAGATTGAACTGCCTCTCTCTTGCCTCCACCGCAAGTCTGTTCTTCTACCAAAGACGCACTTCCCTTGCTTTGTCCCTATCTCTATGATCCTCTCTCAGACCGTCCTGCAGTTGCGGGTGGCTAACCTTGGCGTACTCCGCCATGAAGGCGTTGGCTTTCTCCTTATCCCCCAGCAGCGTTCTACCCTCCACCTTAAGCGCTTCCGAAGCTTTGGGACCCCGCGCCTTTCCATCCAACGCCTTCACCAGATTCCAAGTCTTCGAACTGCCTCTACGGAAATCCATGCCTTCTAGCGCCTCTTTGAACTGTGCCTCTTTTGCACGGACGATTGTCTCTCTCGTACGCAGTACGCACCACACCCACCCACATATCATGCACACAGTGGAATCTGCAATCATACTTGAAAGTTTTATGCATAGAATAGGGACTACTATGTATACTCTTTTTATGCTCTGTGATTTTATGTGTAGTTGCACTTTTGCAATTTGTGAATCAGCAAAATACATAATAAATAAAATTGTCTTTGTATGAAAGAAAATCTGTTGAAATTGTCATGATTTTTCGATTTAGCACTTGGATTAAATATTTTACACCTTTCACTAAGGTCGATGCGACTTGATTAGATAAAAATATTTAAAACGCCGGTAGCTTTATTTGGAAGGTTAAGAATTCCTCTGCAAGAATTAAAAAATATAAGTGTTTTTAAGCGTTTTAAACTACATATTACTAATATCATCCCTGACATAAAAACTGTTACATAATGACGGTAAAGTAATCATAATCTTAGAAAAAAATAGTATGAAGCGCATATATGTAAATTAATTATTAATTGAAATCAATATTCGCTGACATAGACAATGTTTGTTAAGTACAAATTTGTTAAAGTCGCTGATTTCACAGTGCCACGTGATTAGGGACAGCGTTAGCCTCGATGCATAGTGCACGCAGGGATACCCTGAGAAGTGGCGCGAATACACTACGCTACTAGACACATTGCTTAGACTTCGACAAATACAATGTATGTGCTGTATTCTGTGAAAGTTGGTCCTTTCGGTTAAATTGCGACACACAGTCTGAAGCCCATAATGTCGTAGAAAGTTAGGATATTGCTTGGGTAAGAGCTGGTGTCCAGTACACAGCTCCATCTGGGTAATATTAAACGGTTTAGCATCCATTCTGAGGCACTATATGCATACCCAAGTTAGATATTTTACGGGTCTCTGCCGTCACGGACTTCTAAAATGGACCAATTTCATCTCTCCTATAGGCTGTGTTTTAAAATCAGTTTGTAACATACGCGGTAGCCCACGGTGAAAGCCAAACAAACGAGCAGAAGTCTGATTCAACGTACGTATACCCCCAGTTCACACAAGATTTTATCCGGCAGTATCTGGCTTAATACTTGCCTTTGTGATTTTTCGGGAACTGGACAGCATCCCAGATAGCCTCAGATGTCTATAATAAAGGGCTTGAAAATTGGTGGTAACCATGTACTATTTAGGTATATACTCCGTAACCTTATCAAAAAAGTTTGCAATAAGTTCTGATATAGTTGATTTAAGGTTTTCAATCAAGCGCATACCTGTCGTTCAACGGGCCGTGCCAAGCCTACAACATTATAAGGCTGAATTCGTGTCAGTACACGCTGTATCATGGCAACAATGAAATTGATCGGCGTGGCCGTATGGAGGCCGACCACTAGTACTTTCGTCTCAGGAGTGCACCTCTGGTTGATAAATCCTGCGTAGCCCGTGTACAGGTCATAGTTCCGCTTGAACCACTCCTCGCGCGACTCTTCCTCAGCTGCCTCCTTTTCCTCTACATCCGGCGAGTCGAGGATTTTTCGAACCACCTCATCAAACAATATGACCACGGAGCATCCGGTCACAGCGGCCTCGAAGTTGTCCGTAATCGTGATCGACCGGAGCAAGGGGCAGGCCAGATCGAACGCCTCCATTTGGACACCCTTGAGTGCTTCAAGATTGTCGGTCGAGTCGTAGAGGATTAGGGATATTTCTGTTCGTTGGGTGAGCACGCGTCCACTGGCCAGTTCGGGAATAAGATGGTAAGCTGCTTCGCTGCAGGCATTGGTCAGACAGATTTTGGTTGGAGTTGACAGGGAACGCAGATAGCGGTCTTCCACATCGGCGGCTTGTATCAATCGGACATTATCCAGGGCTACATTGCGCATGTCCAGACTGCTGAGAACAGATTCCAGGCCGTAGTAGGCATGAGCATATTCCTGGAACTCATTTGCCCCACCGATTAGAACACCCTTTCCGCCTCTGTCAACCAATTCACGCCATACAATCGGCGATCTCTTCAGTAGCCATCCATTTTCATTGGCGACGCTTTCAACCCAATCCTACATGTGAACACAAATACGAAATGCATTATGTCAAAAAATATTCAAATATCGAGATCAAGGAGCTTCAGAGCGTAAATAAACAAGGACCGATAGTCCAATGTGAGCTCTCAACCCCTCTTTCCCTTCATCCCGACAGACCGATAAACAGACCCTCTTAGAAATATGTGAGGATACTGTAATGCCTGCATGAATATATTGATTATGTCGATACCAAGATTAGACTCAAACCAGTCCTAAATAGCCGAGAGAATTCATTTTCAATACACGCTGAACAAACACACTGAGATATGCAAGGATGATTCAATGCCTGCCTGCTTGCTTTAATTATGTTAATAACAAGATTCAACTAAAACCATTATATATATACCGACAGAACCTTTTATAGATATGACAGAACACATCTAAAAAGTCGTATAGTTCTATAATATAAAGTGTTACTTATTGTTATATTTTTGTTACAAATATCTTCAACATACGTAGTAGACATATCTAGGGTGTCCTGTTTATCGTAATGTTATTAAGAAACTGCTAAAAGTACTATAATTATAATCTAAAAAGCATTTTTATAAAAGAGTCTTAGAAGATGAGGTAAACATTCTTTAACTAACTTAATAGAAAATTCGCATGACTAAAATTCGAATTGAAATAATCAGTCTTAATTATATTATAATTATATTGTACTGCATACATTATTGACAATTATAAACCGTAATCTATTAATAGTTTTGGAATTTCCAAAACTGATATCGATTGATAGTTTTTTGAACTTCCAAACCGATGTCATTAAAGAAAATCCAACTTCTATTATTTGTTGTACTAAATAAATTATGGCTGAAAACAGGTTGCTCTCCGTAGATGAAAAAGTGGCAATTATTTTGCTTTGTGGAAAATATCCTTTGCTAACTGTCGCAGAAATGTTTAATGATAAATATCCTGCATGTAACATCAGCCACAGAACTGTGTCTCGTATTCTGCAAAAGTTTAAAGAAACATGAAGTGTGAACAACCAAATGGATAAATGTGGACGGCGGCCATCTGCAACTGGTGATGATGTTGCAACTGCTGTTTTAGGTCAACTAATGAATAGTCCTAAAAAATCAGTCAGAAAACTGAGTCAACAGATGGGTGTAAGTCGAACATCAATTCATCAAATATTAAAAACCCATAAATTTACCCCTACAAAGTCCAGTTAATCCAGAGCCTTCACGAAGACAGCTTTGATAGACGTTTTGGAATTCTGCGAATGGTTCTTACAACAGCCCAATGACTTTGTAAAATCGATCATTTTCTGTGACGAAGCACATGAATCGGCACAATTTTTGTTAGCTATTGGTCCGACAGTAATCCACACTGGATAACAGATACCAAAGAACAGAATGTAATGTATTTAATCAATTTATGTATTATTTAATTTATTTCGTTTTAAAATATCAGTTAAAATATTAACATATTTAGGATTAGAATGTTTTATAAGCTTCAAAGTCTTTAATTTATCCAGTAGTTTCATTTCCTATAGACTATTTAATTATTGTCAATGCAAATAATTATTTGCATAAAACAGGAATATAAATTTTAATTTAGGTGAACGTCCAGCAGCTGCAGCTTGCATTACAGCAATATTATTCATAATTTGTTGTCAAATATATATGTAGAAGTCCTTAGATATATATGTCCTGTTTTGGTAGATATATAAAATCACTTGACAGTTCTGACACTAACACCAAACATAATCTCGCAAGACTTAATCTCTAGGGATTAGGTGTTAGAGGTACAAAAAATGCACGTGAAACCCACAAAACTATACGACAGTGAAGTGTTAACACCATGTTAAGTCTGACTTAACACCAAATTTTGACTGAAAACTTTATTTTGCTAACACCTAACACTTTTTGACGAGTTTATGTTTGGTGTTAAATCGGGTATTAAGTCAGGCTTAACACTAACACCGAGACTTAACATCAAACATAACCTCACCCAATGATATTACCTCATAAATTAATGGTACTTTTAAATGCTGTTATAACTTAATTAACCATTAATATTACATTTCTTTTAGAAAGGTGATTATGAAAATTCCAGAAAACAATTGGAGGTAACTTTAGACTACTTGGCCAGCAGTGGTTTTTACAGACAGCTTGGGCACACATATGGCATTGCCAAGAGCACTGTCATTCTATACATAAAGAATTGTGTCCAATTTTTATATTCCAGTGTTGACCTTTACACTTCGCTGCCAGTAGGTCAAGAATTCCAAGAATTAGGTTTGCCCCTTAGGGAGAAAACGGTTATTCTTTATATTGATGGTTTTATTGTTAGGATTCAGCGTCCCGACAAGGCTGGTGATGCCTTCTATTGTGGGCGTCCAGGAAAGGCATGTGACAGTTTAAATATCCAATGTGGTTGACCGTTTTGGGGTTGTTATGCACGTTGTGTCAGGCATTCCAGGGTCGTCTCATGCTAAGACAGCTATATACTGGTCACATGATTTCATGAACTTTTTGGATAATCTCCCAGATAACATTACTATATTGGCAGACCCAGCCCACAGAGGCCTAGATCCAAAGGTAATAACTACTTTTTAAGGGGTGCCAACTAGATAGAAGTTTTTCTCCTTTGGTACCCCTAGCCATTCCGGAGGCTTTGTTTAGGTTAGATTTTAAAAAAATCACATGTAATTAATGTTTGTTCGGTACAGGTTATATATTTGTTTAGTTTTATTTTGTTTTCCCAATTTCCATGTTTGTTCATTATATGAAGGCTTTAGTTGTTGTTATTTTTGTTTGTTTCATAGTCATAATGTAGCGTTTTGTATATTTATTTTATTTTGTTGACATCAGCTGTTGTGTTTTGTTTAAATTCATGTGGGGAATTTATAGTTCAAGTTAACCTGACCGAACGTCCCTTTTTGTGTTCTTTGTTTGTTCTGGCCCTGGTGGCAAAAATAAAATATTATTATTATTATATTATTCTCATATATTTGAATGTTGATGACTTGATGCTCGTGTTGAACGGTTTCTGCAATTCATTCCAATTTCGTCTCACACAGGGAAAAGTTTATGTGAAGCATTTTACTATTTTTGTCGAAAATTGGGGTGGATATTATGAATTGCCGTTCCCAAACTTATGACAACGCTTCTAATATGAGTGGCATATACAAAGATGTTCGAATATTCATAAAGGAAATGACATCCATTGGCGGATTATGTACCATGCAGTGCACACTCCTTGAAGCTAGTGGGAAGCATATGTAGCACCCATCAGTTGTGTGGATGCAACATCATCGTTTGGAATTGCTCAAGATCTTTACAATTTCCTTTCGTCGTCCACACATCGATGGAGCAATTGTTTGTAGAATCAAAGAAGTCGTCATATGTTGTGCAACTCTTTCTGAAACCGGATGGTATGCCCGTCATGACACTGTTAAGGCTTTGAAAGTCAACTATCCCTATACGCCATCGAGACACTATAGGAATATTGAAGGATGACACGAACCAAACACAAGACACTATAGGAATATTGAAGGATCACACGAACCAAACACAAGACACTATAGGAATATTGAAGGATGACACGAACCAAACACAAGACACTATAGGAATATTGAAGGATGACACGAACCAAACACAAGACACCGTAGTGAAGCTGAAAAAATCATGAAGAAGTTGAATATGAATATGGTGTAACATTCTAGAACGGATTGACAAAGTCAACAAATTGCTCCAATCTGAAGGTCTAGCTTGAAAACCGTTAGCAAGAGCATCGATCCTATCTCTGATTGATTATTACATCTAAGTTCAAAGGGGTGAATTTGATTCCTATGAAAGTGCAGCAATTAAGACGATGAAAGACAGAGTATCAGGAACATGTGCACCAGAAGGAGGGCAACAGTTCTATAGAAGAGATGGAAAATGTGTTGTGAAACGCAAGCGAGACTTTTTTGAGAATCATGAAAATGAACAATTCAAGACCCGGAAGTTTCTTGTTGTCTGCGATAGTTTGCTAACCGAGTTGACTAAGCGAGGCACCCCATACGAGACAGTTGTGAATGACTTTGTCTTCCTGTTACACTCCGAGAGTGAGATTGAACACAAAAGGGGAAAAGCAGGTCAACTTGTTGACAAATATCACTTAGACTTGGAAAGTGAACTTGGGAGTTTACTCATCCACTTCCATGAACATGTAAAAAAACTTGCAGAAGAAATCAACTTCCAAGAAAGACAACATCATTGATGATATACGTAAAGTTTTGGATTCCACCGGTGAAGTTTTTCCAACTGTAAGCAAAGTCTTCCGAATTTATTTATCAATTCCATGCAGTGTGTGCGAAGGAAAAAGATCGTTTTCCAAACTTGCAAGAATGATGAATTAAAAGAGGGCAACCATAAAGCAATAAGACAGACTCAATGCTCTCAGCCTCATGTCCATTGAACACGAACTGGCACGACAATTGGACTACAGTAAAATGATCAAAATGTTTGCTGCTGTCAAATTTCGTAAAGTTTTTCTGTAACTTAAACAAATTATTAAAAATATTAATTTTTTGTAAAATATGATTGTAATGTTACATTTAATACATTTTTCACAATGAACTAATGTTCTATTATCTAAAAGTTAATTTGAGTATGAAAGGGTTAACAAGTTATTTACAAGTTACCTGCAGCAAATGAATGGATACGCGGGTAAATGAACCACATAATATTGGAACTTTATCTAAAAATATGATCATTGTGCAAAAACCCTTGGCCGGCGCGCAGGCAGAAATTTTATGGAGAGGTACTTTAATTGTCAGCTGGACGCTTAGCACATACTAGTAGTATAAAACAGCGAACCTCCTTACCAACCCCCCAACCCCACCCCCACCCCCCTGACGCGCTCAAACACGTTTCGCGATGAGTCACTCACCCCCCACACCCACCCCCACCCCCATCCCTCACCCCCCCCCACCCCCTGCGGTAAGCTATATAAACAGACAAGAGTGAGAGAGAGAAATCATTCATCGTTCTGACTCTGACGAAGACAGACCG
>JAUYWV010109297.1:0-12670 GCA_032274565.1 Nematoplana nigrocapitula
GCGGCGCTGCCGCTCGCGCTTGTGCTAGCCAGACCAGAACACTGAAGTAAAACGGCAACTGCGACCAGCCACTCTTTTTGTGGTACCTGTCAATGTTATTTGGCTCATTCCTCAAGTCATCTGATGTCACCTTCACATGGTGAGAGTTGTCTGCCCTAAGCTGGTATGTCTGGAAGAGATTACGCCAGTAAGGATCAGCGAACGACATGGGCGCAGGGGCTCCCGTCCACATGTGAAAATAGGCTGCACGGATTGAGAGTCTCACAGGGGCATGCAAACACCGCCGTAGTCTCGATGCTACAGGTGCCCCTTTGGCGTCTCTGCCACGACAAGTTTTGCATCTTCGCATATCTTTCCCACAAGCCTAATCTGGGTGAGCCATACAAGCCAGTATGGCACGCATCCCAGAGGGGGAAGATGCCGCCGTCGGCGGTCATTTATGGTCCATAATGGGGTCTGGATGGTGCGATATAATCAATCAATCAATCAAAGATGCATTGAACTGTTCACATCCAAAGCTACCAGGTTTACTTCATACGTAAACAAACAACTTATGCAGAGAGCACTGACCATGTACATATTACTGCCTTTACATTTTGGAATCTGGATGACTCCTCATGCTCCATGTATTGTACAGCCTTCAGTGGATCTCAAAAATAAGTTTATAGGTGTGATTAAATAACTTGCAAAAGTTTGGAATCAACTGCAAGTACAGTCTAACCTTGTTATGCCGCTAAACTTGCCTCTCGCCGCGTAAAGTACCAGGATAGATTTCCTGCCATGTTATTTACCTCATTAAGTTGTCAACCTGACATCTCGCCTTCACGACATCATGCTCAGATGATTGCCTATGTAAACTGTGCTCCTTATATCGCCAAACGCAATGCAGCTCCGCATATAAACACTTATATTGCATTGTTGCAAGTCAGAAGCGTCGCTGAGTCAGCTTTCTATGTTGTCTAGACACTGTTAGGGCTTTTGTGGGCGTGACAAACTCTGAGAAGGAGCGGTTGTCTGCACGTGTCAGCCAATCACAGCATGCCTAATCTAATAACGCTAGTTTGTATTATGATTTCTCTGAAGTGAAAATTGGTTTGTCTTGATGCTGAACAAAAAAAGGTAATGTGCGTTTATTATATGAACACATCAAAGACACAGCAGGAAATTGCTAACTGTGTTTAGTGTTAAATTTGGTCAAACTGTTAGCCGGAGATGTGTGGTGATATCATATCGAGTGTAAAGAGAAGTGGATGCAAAATGATGCTCCCAGTGGCTAGGCATCACCGACTTCCAGTACTCTAACGGATGGCCGCAGCGTTTCAAGTCGAGGTGTGGCACTGACAACAAAATGATCTGCTGTGCAAGCGCTCCCGTTATCGCATCTCACCAATAATTTGTTCCAGACAGACTGTCGCTAGATAATAAGGTTTGACTGTAATTGAATTAACATGGCAGAATAATATATTCGATTTGGCTGGCAAATAGCGTAGAACAAAAATCAAACTCACAATCAATTGCATTAGACTCCATCACATGTTCTTCAGGGTTCATGCAAATCCTGGAATTTAGAAATGGGCCTGGAACTCCTGGAAAAGTCTTGGAATTTTGTCAAAAATACTAAAAAAATTAAATGTCCTGGAATTTCATTATGTTGCCTAATATATATTTTTCACAAATATATTTCATCGTTTCAGTATAACCGCTTGATAGTTTAATAGTCAACATTTTGTGAAAATTAAAAGTAATGCATTATTTCAATTTTTTTCTAAAGGCACCATCATACCTCGATGGTTTAGCCAGCATATACCGATAATATATGAGCATAAGTTAGTTAATAAGTTATCCTAAGTTTTTTTTATGTGAGACAGGCTCTCGTTCTTATTAAAAATGTACAGATGCACTGGCTATCAAGGGTGGTAAGGAGGCATTTGAAAAAAATATTGACAAAAAGGATCCTGGAATTTTGAATCATTTTTCCTGGAAATCCTGGAAAAGTCCTGGAATTTATTACAATTATTCTGTATGAACCCTGTTCTTCTAAAAGTCAATGAACTATCAAATATATTCGTGTTGTATTTTTACCCAACGTGCTCATATTTATTGAGATAATTTTAGTGGGTTTATTTGAACATGCCTATTCTTTAATAATATCTGTTAAGATTATATTATTATTTAATCACATTATTATTTTATTTTAATTATTTGATCAATAAGCCAGTAGCCAACATAGGTTTTTTTATTTTTCTATGCATTCACCAGTAATGAAATTTGGAAATAGGGCTGAAGAAAATGTTTCGGGTAACATTTTAGAATTACACTTTCATAAGCCTTTTCCAGTACTGACACATGGTTAAAGCTGCATTTTTCCTGTGCTTCACTTCAGGACTATTCTGAAGGAATCCCTATTCCCATTCAAAGATTAGGAGGAAATGGTGGTCCAAATTCGCCAAATCTAAGATATGCTGTCAACAATAATGCTAGGACAAACTGTCAGGTATATATGATAGTTACTTTTAGTAGCAATATTTATATACTGTATATGTATACCGTTACTTGAACTCTTGGACTGTTCACTGACTTATGGAAAATCTCATGTGTTTTCTTTACAGTACAGTAAAGCACAGAATTTTGAAGGTTGAGTTAGCCATACAATATGTAAAAAATGACTTCAACTGTCCACATGACGTTCAAGTTGTATTCAAACAATTAATGAAACTGTTCTTGCGGATTTATTTGTGTTTTCAACTGTAATCAGTTTAGTACCTGATTGACAAGAATGTCTGTGCATCGAAAACGTTTGCAAAAAGTAAAAAATGTTATCAGTAATTAACAGTTTCTCGATATTCCTCTTTATATTTGCGACAAATAGCATTGACGTTACACAGTTAAGAAAACTTTCTAACAAAATATTACTGGTTGGATCGTTGTTTTGTTAGTTATTTTGTTTGAATATTAATCGAAAATGCAACCTATTAAACTTTAAATTTAATTTTGAATCGAATTATATCCGTTACTTCTGTTTATTAAAAGATCTACTCTACACTTTTGTATATAGTGCAGTGCTGCCACTCCCTTAGTTGTTTTAACGCAGTTGCGTTTTGTTACCTGTGCCAGTGTTATTGCTAGAGTTTCAGTATTTTGCGTTTTTTGATTGTTGGAAATGTTTTCTACAAGGAGTCAGAACAGCCAGAAATTTTACATCAGCCTTCGAGTTATTTCGGCGGTATTTCTACAGTTGTTTGGCATATGGCAACCTTCATTTAATTAATTCATCAATCGTTCTTGATCAGTCTTCGTATACCTTAGCTTGTATATAACCCCAGACATAAACATTGCAACATCCAGTCCAAATCATTATGGGTACCGGAAAGAAAAAAGAATAAGACAGTAAAACATTGAAAAAGATATAAAAATTCGTGGTTAGCATATTGCAACGAAAAAGTGAATCTGGCTTCACAGTAAGTCAACAGAAAAAGCACACTTTCTTTCTAGACGTATTATTTACCATTGTAATGATATTAAAATTCATTGTGTGATTGAAGCTGCTTTCATTAAACAGTTCTCCGATCGTGTTATTAATTCGGATACCGTTTTAAAAAAAAATTGGATTCGAACATTGCTTATCGCTTGCTCAGATTGATTCCTGTCCGGCAGCACGATTCAGGGATATATTTATTTTGTACAAGTTCAGTATATAAACTCCGTTCTTCATTTTTTTAATTCTTCTGTACACATGATTATGACTAGGTGGGGTCAAAAGTTCGTATAAATTACATTTCAATTTTCATTGACAAGCCTGTTCTATTGGATTAAAAATAAAAAACTGGTAATACATTAACTCTATATGAAGACATCCAACTTCAGAGCCTTGCACCATTTGCCTTTTAAAATATGGAAGGTATTATTCTACCGGACCCCTTATTATGTTATTTATTATTGAATATTTCGCATTTTTGTTTACTAATTTGTATACGACGATGACCCATTTTCTGTAAATGACTTTTTTTGGTTCTGCGTTTTTTTTCCATGGCTTACGTTATAATTTCCGTAGTATGGAGTGTCAGAACTGCATCGTATTATGTACTGTCATATATATTCCCGTGTTAAGAATTCCATGCATACCTCTTCAGAATACATCCCGTGGACGACCAAATCAAACTGAAATCCCGAGCCAAACGCAGGGCACATTTGCTCGTGTGAGTTGCTTTTCACTTTATGAATAGTGTCAATATACTGTACAGTATATACTATATATTTTTTGCACAGTATTTCGAATTCTGTAATAAGAGAAAACATTTTTACATTTCGTAGTGGCGTATCTCCGTGGTGGAAAAGTAATCTACTGAAAATCGTCAGTTTTTTTATTTCCAGTTGGGTATATCATCTTCAAATGATTAACTTCCTTATATAAGATATCTAGGTTACAAATATAATATTATGGTTAATGTATTACACAACTTTATGTTCATTTTCCAAAACTTAATAATTTTGTAATGTACTACGTACTATGAACAAATGATGTTAAAAATTCCAGTTTTAAGAAATCGGAATTTTACATGTGTTTTCTTCAAACTTTTCGAGGAATCCACATAGAATGAGCTACACAACTAAAACATTAGTTTTGGTTAAAGTCTTCATATACTACCTATATTTAATAATAAATAATGAAAAGCTTTTTCCACAAAAATGTACTTGCAATTTCTTTATAAGGGGTAATTTGGGCATATTTCAAAATAATTTTTATTTGCTTTAATATTATGAAGCACAAAGTAAAATTATCCCTTATTATGAGTTCTGCTAGTACTATAAGAAATTTCATAATATTTAATTTTGTTTTAATAAACCAATTCATTTTTTCATTTCCTTTCTATCGTCATCGTGTTCAATTTAAATTTTTGCATGCTTTCTGGTCTTATGACCTCACTTTGCGAGGTAAAATTCATATGGCTTTATTGAACATTAGGTGAGGTCACTAAAAGTTTTAACACGAAGTAAAAGTTTAGTGTTAGTTTTAAAACCTGCATTAAAAACTTTACAAAGTTTTAGTGTTAGTGTTAGTTTTGGTTTCAAAATACATAGTTTTTAAGGTGCGTCCACACTGCGATTTTAGTTGTACAAAGTTTTTCTTGTCCAATTTTAAAAGTTTTGCGAAATCAAATATATTCTCTTGTTTGCCCTACTTTTACGGACTACAAATGAATATTGATGTAACAAATATTACCTTGCATGAAACAACCTGTTCTGTGGGATATAAGATTGGAAGGATATTATGTTAAAAATAAACTAAAGGCGGAAGTTTATTTATCTCAAATGTGCTTATAATCAGTAATAAATAGTATTTATTTTTTTCATTTTATATAGAATTATTATTCATATAATTTAAATTAATATAAAATATTTGTTAACGTCTATTTCATTCGATTTAAATTTTCTATATTTTCTTATTAAAATTGTACAATATTTGTTTAATCAATATTTGTATATTGTATAATGTATAATATTAGCATAATATATGAATAAAGTATAATATTTGCATGTTATTCATAAAATATACGTATAATATTCATATAATATTTACATATTAATCGTAAAACATATAATATCAATTTAGCCTACTGTTACTAGAGTAAATTTAGCAGTAAACCTAATACCTACCTATCACACATTTTCTATGGTCTCCAGTTTACTCGATATTTAATAAACTGTCTAAATGTAGGTACCCATTGGATTTAAATTTATCCTATAATGTTGCTTTATCCTGCTTATACCTATATATGTATATGTAAATGAACAGTTTTATATTGGTCTACTTTTATTGTGCATTACATTTATTGGATAAAAATTGTTGTTTTTAAAGCCAATTTTTATAATCACTTTCTGCATAAAAATGCTTTGAGTAAGTTCAATATAGTTTTCTTATCTATAAATATACTACTAGAACTAAAACTTAATGCAAGCTATGTTAGATTTGATTTTGTAGTATATACTTCATTTTCTATTATATCTTTTATGAACTATAAGGTAATTTGGGTATATCCACTTAACAAAAAACAGAAGACTACGTCCACTCCAATGTAAAGTATATTGGGGATAGTCTTCTATACTTTTTGATAATGGACATGTGTAATGTAAATAATAAAAAATAAAGACTTTGTCTGTAAATTTTAGTGGAATGTCTAAAATATGCCCAAATTACCGCGCCCTCCCCTACATTATGAATTTTTTGTATTCTTTACTGGTTAGATATTGTTTTACAGAAGCTGATATGAGGTGATAATAAGTTAATTTGCTACGTCAAGTAATGAACTTTGGCGATCACCATTACTAACTGACAGGCAAACATAATATACAAATCATAGGTCGGACTCCGATGAACGTTGACAGATTTTCTCATCATTTGATTAAGTGTACGTGCACATACGATCTGCCAACTTTCCGGATCATTAACTTTGATGTATTGTACATTAAGTAGAGGAACCGAAAGTTTATAACTCCACAATCGGGTCCAGGACGATTCTTCATTTTCTAATCATATTTGAATTGCAAAAAAAAGGGTTTTGTTTATTTTTCACAAATCATTGAACGTTGTCACAAGTTCCAGTGTACTTAGTCCGGTCAGATGTCGGTTGGTCAAACATATACACGTAGGCATTCGGCTCCCTATTGCAATGGATCCAAAAAATCAGCGGTACTCTCGCAGGCAAATCTCTAACAATGCGAATGTCAACTGGCACTAACCATTTCAATTCTGCATGCATGAATACTTTGATTACATTACTTGGTCCAATTGTAAAACATAGCGCAAACAATAGGAATATTTCATAGACATACACAAGCATAACGCAGGCAACTGTCCTGCCGATTCAAACTGCGCAGGCAAGTATTTTTGGTGAATCGCCTTATACGCAGCCGCAGGTAACATGCTCCGCCTATACTGGATCGATTGCAATATGGATTCGACTCTTCACCGACAGCACAACAGACATCCCAAACAGACTTTCGTATTTTTTTGGATCATTTCTTCAGTTTGTAGTGCTGGAATTATCGATTTTTACTTATGCTGAGCTGATATTTACAGGGGTATATAAGGGAGTAAACAATAAATTAAGAGAGAAAAATAGCTTAAGTTACCTTCAGGTCACTGGAGGTTGTTCGCTTCACGCAATAGCCAACGTTTACCGAATTACATTCTCTTTAGAGATTACTTAACTACAGTAGATAAGCAAAATACGCTTTTCAAGAGTTCTCCCTCCAAAAGGAAAACTAGATTTACTGTTTAAAATTATTTTTAATCATTTTATCCATTGTTACAGCACTATAATTTGATCGATTTTATTGATTTTTAATGTCATGAAAAAAACTGCCCATTTATAGAGGAAAGGCGTATGGCTGATGAAGGTATCCAGGTTTAAAATCCCCAGAAATAATTCACGCACTGACTATTCCTTGACTTATTGTTTGCGTATACCACAAAATCTAAATAAAATCTTAGTCTGCGTTATTTTGGTTTATCAGTGTTATTATTCTCACAATGGGTTGTACCAGCACTGCTGCGGTAATTAGTCATTAACGAAGCCATTAATGATTCTTCTGTATTTTTTGTGCTGTATCACTAACAGAAAATCCCATAGATCCTTGGAGTTAAACTATTTTTTTGGCGAATGCTGTTCTTGTAATGGATATGCAGCTGCTAGTATTCATATACAATTTTTAGTTCCTGATTCAGAATAATTTGTGCGCACAACTCTTTCTACTGTGACACAACCTCGGGCTCAACTGGTGCATGCTATTTTGTAGCCGCAAGATCCAACGCAGCAACAACAACAGCACAATTCCGAACCCGGTCTAGCGCCACCTATGGACAGAGCTCGGAAGGACAGAAGCCGATCGGCGTCCCCCTTTCTGATCACTTCGTTGGACGCCATTGAAAGAATTCTCAAAGAGGTCGGGCAACTGGAGGAGCAGATCAATGAATTCACGGGTGAGTTTGAGTTTGGGGGCTTTTCTCTTACTCAACAGCACACGCCGCCAGTTCAACTGGAAGAGCTTTGCCGCGCGTTTATGCTCTCAAAATTATTATTTTATCCGAAATCAAACTTGATATATGTATATACAGAGTGTTATACAAATCGACCAGATTTCAACCAATGCTGCTGAAACTTAAGTTAAGTAAATGAAAGTAGAAGACATAATTTACAAAGTGAAAACTAGCAAATGGAGGTGGACTGGACATGTGATCAGAAAGGGTTACTGAATGAACCCCTAGGGAATGTAGGAGAGGTAATTAGTAGGATTTGTGCAGCCTCTGGATCACCTAAAATAGATTTGGAAGGAGAATTTTCAAATCAGAAATACTATCTGATACAAAGCATATATTATTGATACATAATCATGTCTTTAATCGTAAACTGTTCTAGAGATTTGGCAGTGAATTCCGTTTTTCGATAGCTGCTCGAATAACTGAGATATCGCGAGTTTTATGAGACCTTTCCTTTCTATCAAAATGTTAAAAGATTCTTTTGCTAGTTGCTACAAAAACAAAACTAATGCACTGGTTCTCCGTAGACGGCCAATCTAGTTGAATTAAATAAACAAATAATTATATATTATCTATAATACAAATACATATATTCATTTCAACGTCAGAAAAGTAATATAATAACTAAGTTATTAGAATTTTTTTTAAATATCCAATAACCTTTTGTTTATTTTCATATCATGACACAACAATTATTATCTATGCTCCCGATGGAAGCAACACCCCACTTGCGTTCTATGATGCCCTGCTGCGATTAATTTGTCTCAAACTGTATGATTTAACTTGAGGATTGTGATCTATATATTTCATGGATGCCCGGGAGGGCCACCAGTTAAAGATATGTAGTGGCCCGACTGGACGCTGTGCATGCCCCTGGCAGTCGGGCAGACGTTACTGTCGAGCACTGCTTTCATACATATTTCAGTCCAATGTTCTGACAGCAGTATAGCTAAACACTTTCCAACCTGATCTGCAATTGTTGTCTTATGATATAAAGCAATTAGTGGAGCATGTTTCCTCAACTCATGACTCCCAGTGGATGGAGTAGGCTACAAAATGTAAAATGAATTTTTACGTTACATGTAAGCATTCTTTATTTTAATTCAAATTAATAATATACAGTATAAACGAACTCTGTGTTGATTTACCTAAAAGTTGGCGACAACTCACTATAATCATATACAGTCATTTGAATGCTTCTGAGATTTTTTAGGAATGCCTGGAATTAGAGCCCTGCAATAGCGCGGGCACCCTGCTAGATAGCATCTGTTGTTTTAGAACCCTGTTTTGACTGTACTTTGGCGCTTTCGGCTCTCTGGTCATTGGCCGTGCGAATCCCTACTTCCTGTCACGTCTACATATGTTGTTCTATTACCAGTTTAACTAACCCGCATTTCTCGAACATCTGTTCCTCGAACTAATATTAGACTGGCCACGTACAGATGCGAAAAGCGAAATTTAGCCATATCTCTTAAAAATATACATTAATTACGAACGAAGTAGCGAATTTTACAAGACGAACCATATTTTTTTATTTTCAATGATTTGAAAAACAACATTGCGTGATGGGCAAAAAATAGCACAGAACTTTGATATGATCAAGGTATTGATTTTCGTTGTATTTCGTTAAGCATATACAGTATATTCAACATGTGACATTCTTTTTTTACGACCTCATATGGAGGGCGCCAATACACGATATAATTTCGCATCGACAAAGAGCAGAGATGCAGCAACACTGTGAAAGACCTCCAGACGGGGGAAGGCGGCGGCCTTGCTCGAAGCTCGTGACGAAGATCTGGTTCAAGATGCTTTGAATTAATGAATTTGTGCTTAAACCGGGCGGGTTAAGATACTGCACTTGTCTCAGTCTCTACCAACTGAAATCATACACTACAAACATCGACACACCACCAGCAGGGAACACACAATCAAAGTAAAACATAACATAAAGACAATTCACACACGCTTAGTAAACAATTACCTCACACATCGCCCACATAACAAAATTCCCAACCAACAACCACCACCCATAAACAAATCGGAGCAAACACGTACACGACACACACTCAGAATTCTCTCACAACTCAGATGCGACAAATCTCCACTCCTCTAACAATACCTACACAAAATAAATCCCGCCATAATCACATCTCCACTCTGCCCACTTTGCAAAACACACGTAATACGCGTCATCTCGTTACATGCTCCTATTTCCCTACAATCCAGTTAGGAATACAGTAGACAATTTATTTGTTTTAAATTTATTAAGCACTAAATTTGAATTCATTGAACACGCTGAGTAACCTGTAAGTATATTTAAAAAATAATTTTATAGTTTTTGCGATGGATGTGAGGCCAAATCAGCCCTTTGCATTGACTGCTTCGTGCCCTGGTAGGACAATTTAGCCTGAGAGAACGGTACCTATATCCTACTGCCTCACTTTAAATTACAAATTATACAGGATAAATAAAACTTTTGGACCAGAAAATGTTTTTTCTTGTTTTTTTTGGTTTAGGGCAGAAAGGGTTAATCCAATAATTTCATAAAGCCAATTGGATGTGGATTTTAAGTGTGAATTATATGTAACGATAAAGACTTCAGTTCGCATTTATCTATTTTGTTTTTGGAAAGGTCCTCTATACGCGAATTTTATGTGATTCCATACGCTATTTTGTGTGCGCACATACACGAATGTTGTGTGATTACATACGCGTATATGCGCAAATGATTTTCGACAGATACCGCGGCCACCCTGTAAGATGATTGTCCTGTGTATTTATTAATACATCTATTTCACGCAGTAGTACTCTACTCGAACATTTCTACATATGTCTCTACACGTATACATCTAAGGAGTACAACAGGGATTTAGGTGGTTAAGACAAATACGCACGATGCATAGTTTGCGCGTTTTCATTCACCTGTCTCACATATTGTCTGTGAATGTCATACACCCCTAATACCGCCTCAGTTCATCGTGAACGTTAGCTCGTTTTGTGCATTCCATTTTGATCGGATAGACACAAATCATCAATGTGTTCTCGTGTTATGGACGTCTATTACAATGCATCATTTATTTATATACATAAGTAACGCATTACTAACTGGAAAGAACTGACAATAGAGAAGTAACAGAAAGAATTGGCAAAGTCTTTGAAGTGGACGAGGGAAGAAAAAAGGAGCGACTTAACCAGCAACATCTGATGGCTGGATCGTTTTGAGAAACGGTTTTCGGTTGTGTAATAAAACAATCTGTGGGGAGGCTTCATCGGTGTTTAAAACATTAAGGACTTAATGGAATGAAGGCGAGTTGAAGCGAATGCTGTGAGAGTGACAGCCTATTATTATCTGATATTCCACAATTTCTCTACCATAATCCATATAATTTGAAAATTACGTCTGATTTGTTCAGACAGTAATGCCGTAATGCTAAACGCGCTTCAGCTGTATCAATTACAGTCTGGTTTGAATCGGACCTTAATCCTATGTTATTTACAATTTGTGAAAATCGAGAGCGAGAGGAGAAAGTGAGACGTAGGCGGAAACGGGAGAGTGCGATAGCAGAGAGAAAGAAAGAGCTAGCGAAATGGGAAAAGGCTTGCTGATGCTTTGTTGAAAGCGTATCGCGATGCAATGGATAACATAAGAAAGAGAAATCAGAACTTAATAGAGTCTAAAGAGAAAGAAAAAGCCAAGAAATTCATTCAGTGTTTTAGAATGATTGTTGACTCTCTTTGTTAACATTCTTATGTATTGATTGTGTTTTGTGTATTTTATATGTGATCTATTTACATTTAACTTGTCGGTTCCCGTTAATAAATCATGAAAAACTAAATAAATTGGTATGCATTATAATTGTTCTGTAGCGTCTTAAATTTGATGTTACAATCTATCTATTAATCTCAAAGGGGAAGCTATAGTATGTCTGATTTTCATTTAAATGAACTTATTCTTACTTATTTAACTAGGCGCGAAAAACGAGTAATAATTATTTCGGGACACTATGCACCGTTGATATAAAAATTAGTATACTGATAAATGTTTTATTATCCTTAAATATGTACAGGGTATGTATGGGGTTCATGATTGTATACTATTTTTAACGATAATAACCAGTGCTGCCATTGCTAAAAATGACATAAAACTTTAATGATAAAAGCTTAAATAATTATGTGTGCTTTTGAAAGACTTTCTGCGTTTTTTTACTACCATCGTTATTATTTTCTAAAACCTCGCTGGCATCACTGTATATAACGCGTTTCGCTTGATTTCTTGCTTTATTGTCATATCTCAAATATTGCTGAAAAGCGATATTATTATAGATCAGCAGAAGGTGCTGACAATAGAAACATAGTAAAGCACTACGGTAGAACAGGAACAACGAACAATCGGGACCGCGCATTTTTGAAGATAATTTAGGGTCACCAATCATCAGAGAGGAAGTGCACCAGGGGTAAACAGATAAATAACCATTATCGCTTTCTGGCAACAGTATCTCTTCGGCGAAAAGACTCTCCAGTCTACTATGTTCGTCGGTTATCCAACAGGGGAGTAGCCAGGTTTTTGTATGGGGGGTGACCAAATCAAGATACGGAACTAAAAAATCAAGCTACATGGCACTATTATAT
>JAUYWV010109308.1:0-12669 GCA_032274565.1 Nematoplana nigrocapitula
TATAAGCATAAAATTGATTAAAAAAGGAAAAATAAAGCCACTCAGTTTTCCACTGATTTTCCAGAAAATTTGATAAAATTTCAGGATTTTAACTGTTATTTTCATTCTCCCTGATTTTCCAAAAGTTTTAAAACTTTCCTGGTATTTCCCTGATGCGGAGGAACCCTGAATATTAAAGAATAGGTTAATATGGAAAATGAACATCCTAGGTGTCTGAACTAAAATGTCATCTATACTGAATTAATCCGTCAGATGTGTAAACATTACCTAAATCACTGCTTAATAAGCCCCACCACACTGACTAGGTTCGTCCAGAGCATGTGGTTTGCGAATGTGTCCGCAGGAGAAGAGATGTGGTGTGCTGTGTGGATGTTTTTGTAGAATGAGAGAGGTGAGGGGTGCACTGTGGGTTTTATCTTGTGAAAATACTGTAGAGGGATTTGTTGCGGGGATTTCTGTTGTGTATGTGTACATACTGGTGGTTATAATATTTATCAATACATGTCCTTCTCTCCATTCAGATACAAACATCAAAATGATACAATGTGAAGCTAACCTTTTTTGAATGAATGATGTCTATGTTGCTCAAATGGTCTCTTGACAACTCCCAAATTTCCTTGATGACTGACAGCGGCTGAAACCAGAGCTTGCTGAGCAGCAGCAACAGATTTCAAGGCAGACCCTGCTGGATGCTGGTGCTGGGGTTGAGCAGTCTGTTGTTGGCTATAGTATGTTGAGGCTGCCGCAGAATACATGGTAGCATCACAACCTGCATAAAAGTTTGTCAAAGTGAGAAAAAAAACGTCCTTGCTAAAAATGAAAGCTTACTTACCTGAAAAGCTGCTCGGATTGCTTGTATTTGCAATGGTTAAATTTGGATAATGAGGACTCTGTACAGCTTTGGGTGCATACGAATAGCCCACACCTGCTGCTGCTTGAACGGGTTGTGGTTGTTGCTGGGGTTGGAAGGTATGTGCTGCAGCTGCTGTTGGATTACCTAAAGATAAAATAGTATAGATGAAGATGATTGATCAATTATGATCAAATTAACAATTATATTATATGCATGAAAGAAATAATGTATTTGTTCCTTAACTATGCTTTACACATTGTTTATAGCAGTCTGAGCCAGTCAAAATAATTTACCCTGACTATAAAAAATCTGCTAGGTCACAATTGTCCATTCCTTTAAGTTATCCAATCCAATTAAGGTCTTCTTTGAGGGAGGATCCATACTAAATCATTTTTCAGCCCTGGACACTGTATAGAATTAACAATGTTTGAAATATGAAAGAAGACAAGAGTTTAAACAATGCATGGTGTCCAACATGTCATAGATTTTTTCAGATATACAATACTCAGTATTTTCCCTGACTTTATATAATATACTAGAAACCCATTGCAGCTTCGCTTGCTAAAAAATATTACTGAGCAATTAATTTTTTGCTAAGTGGCCTATATGCAGGGTTCCCCTGCTTTTTTCAGAATCAAATTCCCTGATTTTCCTCCGAATTCCCCTGATATTTATATATACTAAATGAATGCATATAATCTTTCCTAAAGGAATAAAAAAGAAAATTACCAACAGATAATGCTATCTAATTACATAAACAAATATTGTATACATTGTTTGTGCAAGCGAAGCGAGCGAATTTTTTTTTAAATGTCTTTAGGTAAGTGTAAAATTGATATTAAAAAATAAATAAAGCCATTTAGTTTTCCCAGATTTTCCAAAAAATAATGAAATTCCCTGATTTTTCTGCCTATTTTCATTTTCCCAGATTTTAGCTCATATTGTCATTTTCCCTGATGTGGGGGAACCCTGTATCTGTCCGCCCCAATGTTCAAGAGAATTCAAAGATACCCTATTCTGCCATTAATTTCTAAACTTATTCGCTGGAGAAAATTGATTTTAACAAAATTAATTTAACTAAATAGCCTTAAAAAAGTCTAAAATTGGCTGTGATTTGAGGAGAGTTTTTTGCACCACTACAGTGGCTGCAATGGTCCGATCACTGGGAATTCCTGACTATGATTTGCCCAGTGAAATTCGAATGGTGCCTTAGTCGGGGTGATAGAGTTAAAATTGAAGTAGATGAAGAACAAACCATGGGAATATTTCTTAAGGTCTTAAGGTCATTTTGATAAGTTGTTTATGATTTTAAACTAATCTTCTCATGTTATTTTTGTTATAAAAGCTTTGATTAGAAAATTACCGGATCGGATCACAAACAATAAAGGTAGAAGCATGAAGAAATTTTGTAAAAAATAACAGATCGAGACCTTAAATAGATCCAATTTTTTACAATTGATTTATGATCAACCTCTAATGATCTATGATCCAATCCGGTATCGGATATGATCCGCTAATTTTCAAATTTATCTTTCTTAACACAAGATCAAAATACGCAAACAGCAAACGCAGATAAGTACTGTATTAATCGGATTTAACATCTTATCCGTTTTTCTTGAAAAATGATCGAGATAGAATAGACAAAACGGATCAGGTTATGATCCGGTATATGGGCCAAAATGATCCGATGATCGGGTAAAAAATCATACTGTATGATGCCGTAATTAATTATTTTATAATAAGAAATGTTTTTAATGTTTAATATTTTCCAGCGATAATTTAAAGAACTTCATTGTGGTAACCTTAAAACGTGTGAAATACAGGGGCCCCTTATAAGCAGATGGGATCCCACTCGAGTAGGTATTCAGGCTTCAGGGACCCCTTATAAGCAGATAGGATCCCACTCGGAGTAAGTATTCAGGCTTCAGGGGCCCCTTATAAGCAGAGGGATCGCAATTGGGGTAAGTGTTCAATCTTCAGGGGCCCCTTATAAGCAGAGGGATCCCAATCGAGTAAGTGTTCAGGGGCCACTTATAAGGAACTAGCCATAATATTAATTAGCGTAACTGATAGTATAACTGGATGTGTTTGTTGGCAGTTTATTTCTGTTCAATTATGGTAAATTCATGTAAACTTATATGTTCCTATAATTACCAATATTTGCGTAATATATCGAAAATGCGAACTAGTCATAATATTTTGAGGGAAATTATATACAGTTCTCTCATTGCCCAAGATAATTGGTTTGACCTAGCTATAAGGGAAACTGACGGTCAAACTTTAACCGACAAAATGCGCATTGGTTAAGTGGCGCCAAAGTTATCGCCGCTGATATCTGACCGGTTGTATTGTTAGCTGCCTTAAATTAACAATGGTTTGTGGCCTCCGCTTTAGGACTCTAGCTTGGGGCTCTGGTTCATTGATGTTTGACTCTGCCTATTTGCATGTCGCAGAGTTGAAAGAGTTTTTAATGCTGGTAGAGATACTATCGGAATCCGACGTTATTCCTTCCAACCGGACACAATCTCTGCGCTGATGTTTGCCAAGCGATTCATTAGACGTTAATTTCTATGACGTTTGAATCATTGTCTTTTTGCTGTACAAATATATTTTTACCATTGATTTTTATAAACATAACCTGTATATAAAACTATTTGGTGTGAGTGTTGAAAGAGTTTTTAATGTTGGTAGAGATACTATCGGAATCCGGTGTTATTCCCTCCAACCGGACACATTCTCTGCTATTCATTAGACGTTAATTTCTATGACGTTTGAATCAATTCATTGTCTTTTTGCTGTACAAATACATTTTTACCATTGATTTTTATAAACATTTACCCTGTATATAATACTGTTTGGTCTGGCTGCTACGTCAGCTATTATAGGGGTACCCAGAAAAAACGGCGTTTAAAACATTTTTATTAAACATTTACAAACAATATTAGCTTACTGAATTAATCGGATTATCTGATTTTGTACAAATTAAATGAACATGTAGACTAATGGGTTTTTAAGGAATTCGTTTATTTTATACCTGAAATAAATATACTGTGAAGATTTGAAAGTTCTTATTTTTCGGGAAAGGCGTGTATAGTTGTATAGGCCTTATAGGATGTGGTCAAAAGCAAATCGCCTAATATCTTTGAAAATATTAAATTATGCATTTTAAATGTTGTATTAAATCTTATATATGGGTATATAATTACTGGTGTATTTTAGAAACATTCTCATTACATATTTACCAAAACATTTTACGTATTGATGTACATAGTTATCGATATTCGATATTGTAAAAAAAATTTGCAATAATCACAATCAACCTTAGAGCTATTTGATTACTAGTTCATAAAAAGACATCAATTGCGTTTTATTATTTGAAAAATGTTATGACAGGAACTAAAACTGAAAAATACATACTCCTGTCTTAAATGGTAGAGCGAGTTTCAGTAAAAGCTATAATAAAAAATTAATTATGACGAAATCGATATTGTCAAAACAGCATTTCAAAATATATACGGTACGTAATACACGTATAAACATACTAGGCTCACGTTTTATCAATGCTGAATAGATTAATTGAATACATAATCACTGAAAATTTCGTAATAAAATGCATTGGTCCATGAAGAATATATGGAAATTACCCGATAACGGATCATCTTTGTAAAAACCGGATCGGATCCTGATCACCCATGTGATCCGATTCGGTATCATCCGGTAGGAACCCTATGGATGCCGTGGGAACTGGGACTATACTTGTTTGGTTACCCGGTCCCTTCCGTAGGATGACGGGGCTGCAGCGCAGGGCCGCCGAGACCCAGCAACCGGGTATCTCCCCATGGTCGCCTCCAAAGGTCGAGAATGCTCACCGTCTCACCAAAAGATGGCAAGCCGTTTTCTCCCATGCTTTCCTCAAGGCGGCTTTGCAGGTCTGCGTGTAGATCATTTTTCTGGCTTGTTGTGCAGCTGCACCACCTTAGAGACTCCAAATGGTCTGTATCGTTTACTTCATTGTAAACAGAGATATGCACTATACAGTATGGGGTAGTAGACATCTGCCATGTCTAAAGCTAGAAGTGGCTTGTAGTTCCTGATATGCGCGGCACCGAGTATGGAATTCATAGACTCTTCATTCTTAGGTTGAGTGAGTTCCACCTAATTATCCTTATCACAAGATGGAGAATGGATGACACAGCTGCGTGCTTCATCTCTTGGTCATTTCTTAAAAGTTGATCTGCGATCAGCCGAAAATTCCATTTTGTTCTTGAGAGAGGTTCTTCATAAATTTGAAAACTGATAGTGTTGTATAATTTAGCTAACAGATGTTGCTGTTAATCTATATTGCTGTTCAATCTACAGTATATTGCTGTTCAGTTCGATGAGTTTACTTATGTGATGTTTTGTCAAATACTGAATAAATAACTGCGATGTTCCGGTGCCAGAAGGAATACGCGTGTATGTAGTTGACTAACTACTTGTGCTTCTTTATAATCCGATATTTATATTGCTTTTGTTGTTTGAATTATACAAGAAATACAACATATTATGCAAGAAATACAACAATATATATGAGCCACCATACAGGTGACAGCACATACCCTTGTGGGAGACCGTCGCGGAACACCTGTTGCTTGCTTATTGTACAACCCTATCGGACGCGTGCCCGTCTGTCGGTTAGGAAGCCTTTCGACCACCGAATCCAGCAACTTGGAAGTTTGAGGCGCGCAATCTTAGCCAGGAGGGCATCGCGCCAAACCCGGTCGTAGGCTCGGGAGGACCATGATACTTCTCTGCGGCGGACGGCTCTCGAGGGCGTCTAACATGGATTGGGTGACCCCGGTTTGTTGCTCTTCCGTACTACGGCCTCTCCTAAAGCCTGTCTGCGTGTTCGCGAGAAGGCTTTTGTGTTCCAGTTCGCTTTGAAATCGGGCTAACACCATCCGTTCCGCACATTTGGCAACACAACTGGTCAAGGAGATCGGTCGGTATGAGGCACGATCATTTGACGGCTTACCTTTCTTCAGGATTGGCACAATCTCTGCTTCTTTCCATCCGGCGGGGGATTGTTCACTCGACCAGGATCTGTTTATGAGACTCAGGAGCCGCGCATCGAAGGAAGGGGGGAGCTGTTTGAGCATTTCATTAGACACTTCGTCCGTTACCGGACTCTTTCTCGATCGAGGGTTTTTCAGCACTGCTTTTAGTTCCGTCATGGTAAAGCAGCTGCAGGTGTTTGGCACGGTGGCCTGTGCGCAGCGGCAGGTGTCACGGGTTGCCGTTCTGACTTCCTTTTTGATTGGGTGGTCCTCTAGTCCATGCCGAACCCCCCCCCCCTGCATATAACTGGCAGAAAAGGTTCGCCTTCCCTCTGTCTGTCACTGCTGGACCCTGTGGTCGGAGGTGGCCCGGATTCTCGGGGAGGTTGACGGTAGCCCCGTGGGTGTGCGATTACTGTTTCCTTCGATCGTCTTGATTGTTGCGAAGAGGTCGGCGTTCACTGATAGACACGCCACTTTGTCTCTTACGAAGGTGGTCCTCTCTTCGCTGATTGTTTTGGTGGCCGCTCTTTTTGCTGTGTTGTAGACATTGATGTCCTCTGCTACATGGTTGGGTTCTTCTGCTGCGCGTCTTGCCTCTCTACATCTCTGGACGGTCTCCTGGCAGCGGTCGTTCCAGAAAGGTTTGTTGGGACCGTGCCTGGCCCCTCAGTGATTGCTCGTTTCGCCGCCGTCAGCACTGCGTTAGTGAAGAGCCGGTGTTCCGCGCTGATGTTCTCTCCGTCGGTGAGCTCTGTCAAGTGCTGGTCGTTCTCATCCAAGATGTGTTTAAACATCTGCCAGTCCGCCTTTTCATAACACCATTTCTGTTGACCTCGTGTTGTTTGCTTGGGATGACCTGCGTTCATGCCAATCTTGATCAAGATCGAGAGGTGGTCACTGCCCAGATGTTCTCCCATTTTACAGATAATCTTGGGGAGCAGTCTATTTTCCACCGAGGGTGAGATACACTCAGAGGGGTCCGATACTAAGTATCTCCAATTACACCGATCCTCCTCAGATGCGCTGCTGTGATCACCACTGCATCACGCCATCGCCCTCG
The DNA here is from genome assembly GCA_032274565.1 of Nematoplana nigrocapitula. NCBI lineage: Eukaryota > Metazoa > Platyhelminthes > Proseriata > Nematoplanidae > Nematoplana > Nematoplana nigrocapitula. The sequence continues at coordinate 6,953 of JAUYWV010109308.1, forward strand.
ATCCGCTGCCAGTTGCGTTGCTTCTGCCAGGCCCAGCCCGGTCCATGTGTTGACTTCTTTTGCCCAAGAAGTCGCTGGTCGTCCTCTTCTCCTCAGAGCTTCGATATTGCCTTGAATTATCCTCTTCTCCATGCAGTTTTCCGCATAATGTGTCCGAAGAGTCTCATTTTCTTTTCCGCCATACTCCTTCTTAACATCCTTCCAGATTGGATTCTTTCTAGCACCCATTGGTTTGTTCTGCGTTCTGTCCATGAAATTCTGAGGACCCTCGGGTAACACCACTGTTCGAACGCACCGACCCGCTTCTCATCACTCTTAGGCATTGCCCATGATTCGCAGCCATAGGATGCTATGGGGAATGCAATAGCCCGGAGCATATACGTATCTTCAGAGCGGTGCTTATTTCCCTGCTTTTCCAGACCATCGTCATTTTCTGGACAGCTGCTTAACCTATGTATTGCCAACCGTCTTCTGATTTCCTGTGTACTATTCCCTTTGATGTTTATAAGAGATCCCAAATAGATAAATTCTTCCACTTCTTCTATCTTTTGTCCATCCAGGATAAAGTCCTCCCTTATTTCCCTGTCCTTATCCACTACAATAATCTTTGTCTTCTAGGTGTTCAGCATCAAGTTTTTCTTCTTTCTGACCTTTTCGACGCGCTTCAACAAACTCTGCAGTTCTTCTTTGCTGTTGCTCAACAGAGCCCGCTTACACATCAGGCGAAATAATCACGTTTGCGGCTATCTGGGTCGACTCGACGCAAGCTTATTTTGGTACTTTTTTTTAAATGGTTATATGTTGAAAATTCAATAGTCTAAAGTCAAAGTCACGAAATTTCTGTTGTTAGCTATGTACAGTATACTATAAATTTAATTGTAAATTGAAAGTTGTGTTGGATCGAATCCATTCAGTAGATAGATTAATTCACGGTAACCAACAGTATGACATGCATTAAGTGTTTTATCCCACGATGACTATTGGTAGAAAAATCAATGCAAAAGTGTTGGTTACCATGATGATTTAATGAATAATTTTTGCATTACGATCAATAGACATCGTTGGATAATTTTATTTTATCCACCAGAGAAACTAACTATATACATCAGGGACTATAACGTTGCCTTGAACCAATAGTTGACAACCAATCGATCTTCTTTTTATGTACCAAGTTGTTTTAATGCATCATTTATTGATCTGGATTATTGTATCGATTCTCACTCCGTCTAATTTATAACCTGTGTTCCTAACTATAATCATTTTAGTATCTGCTTGACAAGGATACTTGTGCACCGAAAATGTTGGCGAAAAATTAAATTTATATCAATATTTCCCCTTATCTTTACTTTATTATACAAATCGTTCTCTCTACCATAATTATATAATTACCATTTTTAGGCTCCATGGATGCGAGTCTATCATACATTTTACATGCATGGTTTTAAAAGAATAAAGTAATCTGTGAAATGCACCCATAAAATGAATGCTCGGCTAATACCAATCGATTACGCAACTACAGTCCTGAAAATATGTCTTAGGGTTACCTTTAGAGAAGAAAGCGCAGCTGGAAGACAGGCGGGCAAAAGGCAATCTTCTCCGACGCCATGATAGAACCAGCGCTCGGTTCTACATCGATCTGGCGAAGGGGTGTAAATCGTTCGACTGGACCAGCAAACCATTTACCCCAGAGGTGCTTGGTTGCGTAAAATACCAAGTCCACATTCAACTGTCGAACATCTTTCTCGGGGCGGCAAACCATGAGTTCGGGACATATCTACAGTGGCGAGTGGTGCAAGTACGATACAGTAGCCAGACTGCACCTCTCCAGAGCCTGATTGGAGCGGGGTTTATGTTTTCTGAAGACAACAACGAGCCACCAAGCACTCCGCCGCTGTCGCCGCCACAACTTACAACCGAACTGACTGCGTCTAAGGCATTCAGAAAGCCGAGGGCAAAGAAGCCAACTCTTCAGCGTCAGAACGCTATTAACATTGACGAGATTTCTCGCGTTATTTTCGATATAGGGGAGGAGCAAAGTTACATGCACCTTCTTTCCCACAACCCTTACCCCGAGATCCCTCTGAACGGACCCCGTGGGGGCGGTGGCGATGCTCAAGCAGTGGGGGGCCGAGATTGGCTGGCCTGGGGAGCTGGGCGGCGGACTAACTTAGCACGTGGCTTTGGGGGAGGGGTCACCTACAGCAACAACAAGGAAAGTTGCATGTAAGGTTATTATTGACTCTAAGGTGATTTGTAATTATTCACCATCAATGTTTTCTATATTAGGATGTTAACCCGTTTAAACGCACGATAGGATCAAATGAATGCACTACGTCCAAATCTTTTCTGAATAGTATTTTAGTAACCCTGCTGAGTAACTTCAGAATTTTTTTTAAATTTGAACATTTATTTGTGTGCTAGGGCATGATCGTTATAACGATCATTGCGTAAATATGTTAACAAATTATTATTTTTAATTCGAAAGCACAGATTTAATAGTTTAATAGTTTTGCGAATATGGTTTCATAGCGCCGTTGTCCGATGGCAGATGATATAGCCATGTTTTTTTCAAGTTGTTTGTCGACTAATAATCGCGTTTCCGGATTTGACAGACTACGCCTGATGCTAGGAGAACGCCTAATACTGCATATAATTCATTCAACGTGGCATTCACGTCAGAATAACCTACTTGTGTGACTTGAAACCATAAAGTATTGAATGTTTTATAATCCATATTAGATTTTGAAACTGTTGTGTTTATGTGTGTCACTTGTTGAGAGGGAATGGCCCTGGGATCCCCCCTGATATTATATAAACTGTGAATGAGCGAAAACTGTGTTAGTTGTTGCTTCATCATGTCGTCGATGGGGCGATGTACATGTTAATCTTTCCTTTTCTGGGAAGGTTATGATTTTGGGAAAGAGGGCAAATCAGCGAGCGTTTGCAGTGTAGCAGTGGCTTCAGCAGATAGAACAGAACCCCATTTTATCCGTAGTGCCTCTAATTAATACATCAAAGGTATGGACTTGTGAATTGGATCAGGCAATTCGTGAAAGTATGGTCTAGCTGATAAAGCTAAATTTACGTCTTTGAATGGCACAGTTAATCTACACAAATGCGTTTACTTATACTACCAGTCAATACTATCACGTCAATTCACCAAGCATGTAACTGTATGTATTATCTGAATTACTGTGCTTTCCCTGCAATAAGAAATATAGCGCTCATCCGCAGGTGGTAAGAGTCCAGATTATTGGTGGCAGCAAGATGAAGCACCTTCTCATTGTGGCAATGATGTAAGAGGTGCACTTCATGAAGACACCAATAGACTATACCGTATGTGAGGCATTGTCAATAAAAGTGATTTCGATGGTTGCTTATCGATAAAATTGGTCCTCGGAATGTGATCACATGTTGGCTTTCCACCAAAAAAATGAATTGTTGTGTTTCTGTGTTCGCTATTTCCTCCTAGGTCATCAAAACAGAGAGGGCTGAAATTTTGGGTATCCATATTTTGAATGGCGGGGCAGACCATGCACTATATTATTTTTTATTTTCATTTGTATGAGTCCCACTGGTTCCGTTTTAAGCGTATACGTTTGAGAGTGCCAAAACTATACGTCCCTTTATCACCTGTTCTGTATATATGCGATCTGAATGAAATTTCGTGGAGATAACGAACACCTTACGACTACGTCGCAGTAAAATCACCACTGGCTACAGTCATATTGCATTTCCGGTTATTTTTCTCCCAACTCTCTTGACGGATTTGCATGCTTGATGACTCAAAACAATGCTACGCCAATGGGAAAATAATAGCCACGAGATGAAAAAATTTCTTATTGAGAGGCCCACAGCAGAAAATACCCCAAAAAAACGATGTTTTTGCTGCGATGCTAAATCAATATGCTTCTGGAATTTAAATCTGCAGACAATAGCCTGATTGATTCAAAGGTAAATCAATAAATTTGAATTCTGCTGATGCTGCGATTACTAACGCTATACGGGTAATCCTACTTGTTAGAGAAAAGACGGCGGCAGAATTCCAGAACAATGGATCATTGTTGTTTTAAAACTAGTGATTAATTTGGTAACTAATTGGATTATACAAGTATAATGGAAATTGTATTATTTGAAATTATGAAATTCGCATAGAGATTGCAATTCGCAATAAAATGCCATAGAAAAAATCAACTAATGCCTCCCAGTCACGTGCTGCCAATAGAATAAGAGTGCATCGAAACAAAGAAACAACTCCACAAGGCACTGCTCGCCTTAAGAGAGACTGCGTGAGGACATCCAGCGAACGCGACAGCGAAACCCTCGCGCAGCACACTTTTCGTCAACAATTCGACACTCCACGAATGTATCAAGCCCGCGCAGTGCCTCTGCCCGTCATTAAACAAACGCTGAGGGAGTCATAGGTTCCATTTTTGGGGACTTTTATACACTTTTTAGGACTGCCAAATCTTGACGTCATGTACTGTATATGCGATCTGCGAAGCTTCTTTATTGCAAGTGATTTTTTTTGGTTACATTCTGAGCTACATAGCAGACGCGTTTCACATTTATTACTGTTCCATTATTAGTACATATATTTGGTGTGACACATTGTCGCACAGTGCGCAGAAAATGATTATTAAAATAGTACGCAGTAAAAAGGGTTTCTTGATTATAGAGATTGGGTTGAACGCGTTTCTAACCAGCTGCTTTGTTTCTTTATGATTGCTGTTTGAATTATTTAAAACATTTTTCTAGAAAGAATGAACACCATGTGGGTGAAGGTGGGGAAGTGTTTGCAACGTTATATAAGAAGTTGTTGTCTTGGTAGTTTTCTTCCACAGGTGTGTGTTGCTTTCAGACCTACACTACATAGATTATAGAAGAAGGAGAAAACAGTCGGGACAGCATCGGGTATATCAAACAAAGTGCTATACATCTCGTGATATCGGGTTTCGGTATGAGAGGAGAAAGGCAGACTGTCAAAATGTCGGACATTCATAAATAAAGAAGTCTGTACACGAGTTGGTTGACGGTGGTGTGCCATATTGTTTTAAATTTGCCTCTAAATTTGCCTCTCCTTCTCAATTTGCTCATGGAATAAATTCATTAATCACGAGGAGCATTGTGTATGGTAATTTTTACGACCGTTTCTTATTATAACAAGGCCAATCGATCTGAACAAGGCAAAAGGAAGTGGTGTAAGGGAAGACAGATGATAAAAGGGTTCGGACGATGTTTGGTTAGTGATCCTGTATTATAGAGACATGGTTGCGCTTTTCTCTCGGAACATTGTTCAAAGTCTTGAATGTTTAACTAGATTAAAGGAAGAGCCGGTATTCGATTCCATATTGTGTCACTTGACAAGCACTCATATGTTTTCGATGCTTTCAGAATATTGTACTGGTGATAGATTAACTTTGAGTTAAGAATTCAAAACATTTGTTAACCCTATCCATACCGGGGTATTTAACACAGCCAGGTACCGGGGGGCTGTTTCGCCCCCCCTATTGAAATCTACTTTTGGAGTGTACTATAGTGATAAAAATTGGCACCTAAACAAAATCAAAATGATCTACAGATGACTTTGTATATATCAAAATTTCTTATAAACAAGTTACAGCTAATTTGAATTTTAAAGTATGGGGGGTTGCAAAAAAAATTTCGCTTTTTAAACAAATTTATTATTTAGTTGCAAATATGTATAATTACAATTA
>JAUYWV010109319.1:0-12667 GCA_032274565.1 Nematoplana nigrocapitula
TTTTGTGTTCTGACCTTTACTCTATTACATTTTGTTATATTTTGGGTTTGCGGTTGATAAATAAAAAATATCATCCTAGGATGATAAATAAAAAATATCATCCTCTACTTCTCATTTATCATCCGAATATTACAATACAAATATTTGATAAAAGTGCTTACTAGTCACTGCGCTTGCTGTCCGAACATGATCTAATAATTGAAAGCTCGTATTTACGCATTGTCCTCGCCTAGGCGTTAGTGCCTAATTAATTACTCTATATACAACGGCTTAAACTTGTAACCAAGGACTATTTTGACTGCTCTTTCGACAACATTCACTAGGACTTGGATTAATAAAGACAGATGTCTTGTTACTGGTGTACTTCTACAGAGCCCGCTTCCTGTTGATCGGTCATTTAGCCAAAATGGTGATTGGAAACAGTCAACGCTAACATTAGAAGAATTGAATGAGGGAGATGGAAAATCGAGAGTTACCTCAATACTGAGAAGATTAGAATCTGGAGAATAGTATGTGTGTCTTTGTGATCATATTCGCTAACCGATATTGATCTATACATATTTAAAAATAATCCTTCTCATTTGAAAGACTGTATGTGAAATAAAAAATTAAATAAGCGAAAAAGTCATCAATTTTAATTGAACACAAATACTCATGTGCAAAATTACTCAGTTTAAACAAAATAATAAAATCGTGTAAAGAATCGTCATTAGGGAAACGAATTTTCCGAATAAGAAGGAGAACCAAACTTACATCAAACATTTATTTCATGGCAACTGGTTTCGAGCGTTCCACAGTCATTTTCAAACAGCTTTATGGAAAAACATTAAAATTATTATAAAAAAATGTTAAAGAAAAAGATGTATCGTTGTTAGTTAGAGGCATATTTAAAGATGAATTCTGCACATGGATCGCCATCTGCAAGCCATCAGGTGTCGAGTGGATCACTCCGAACTGTTGCTCGTTCCCAGAGCATGCCTTTCAACCCAGGAGCATGTATACAGACTGCGTCGAGTCTCTCGTCTGTTGTCCTTCGTGCGTTCATCCAAATGTAGTTTAGTGTATCCAATGTAGCACCTCACACGTAATTGAAATATAACACACTGTAAAACATAAGACATTTAGCCACTTATGGGAAAAGAGTCCGGTCTTTGATGGAAAACATGAGCCAACTTTCGTTGTTGCAAAAGCCACTCTGAGAGAATGCAATCCAGGCAATCCTTTCAACCGTTCTTCCTCTAACCTGGTCCCGGATTCTCAACTTTTCACTCTACCTTTTCTTGGTATCCCTTCTTTGAACCTTGCCAAACGATTGAAACGATTGCCTGTACATATTGCATTCACTCAGAGGGGGTTTAGAGCAACGAAAGTTGGCTCCTATTTTTCCATCAAGGACCAAACTCCTGCGTCATGAAGATCAAATATATTACAATTCATTTACGCGTGAGATGGATCCTCATCTGTGCTATATTGGACGCACTAAACGACATTTGGCTGAACACATGAAGAAGCACAGAAGATGACCAGATGCAGTGTACGGCATAATCTATAGGGACGAATAGAAGTTCGGGTGATTCACTCAGTACCTGATGGGTTGCAGAAAGCGATATATGAGGTTCACAATCCATTTTAAAGGTGTCTTTATCTATATCGTATCAACGGTGCATCTTTCCTAAAACTATTTCATGATACTGTAGCTTTGATACTTTCCGAAATGCTTTTTGTTTGAATTTGTATCCGTTATATAAAAAATGACTTGCAAATAATAACTGCGCTGGTTGCCATTAAATAAATGAGTGGTATAAGCTTGGTTCTTCTTTTCATTCTGAAACTTCAAATAATAAAAAAGTTGTTTAACGCAGAGATGCGCTTTGTGTGCAATAATTAAAAAAATAAATGGAAATTCTCACTCATGTTTCGTCCAAATTGTCAATGTTTGCTAGAATCAGATGCAAACAGATACAATTAAAAAAATGCTGCAAAGTGTTCAATGAGTATGCAATCAAATTATTGAATATCTTTTTAGGAGTGCACCGCCTTTAAAATTTTAGCGCATCCTATAAATCCTATGTAATTTGTTACACTTTTCCATACATATAGCAAATGACATTTATTACTTAATTACCTGACACTTCAAATCGGATATCCTCTTTATACCAAGGAAAGCCCCTTGGATGGGCTACTATGCATCGATAGACATAGTAACCAGGTATTGTAGCATCCGTTGGGAACAGCTGGTTATACTGCTGTATTAGACCTGGTTCCGGTCCGGAAACCTTGATCCAAAGGAGTGACATGTGACTATATTTCGAGGGAACCTCACAATTTATATAATCGTTGAGAGACACGCTGAAGCCATTCGTTGTGTTCAACCTCAATTTTATAGACGAATCTAAATATGCAGTAGAAAACAAACAAAAGAGAAACCTTTATTTCACTTTCTCTAATCTCTATTTCTAAATTTATACAGTTATTAATGGCAACATAATTTTGGTGAAGATAGTAAATTTAATTCCCATTTTCATCTGCAATAAAATATTATATATATATACATAAACACGACGGTGTTTTACGAACTTACTCATACAATTTCAAAATTATTTCATTAGGAAGAAGGTCTTGATACTTGTAGCTTCCGTGAGACTAGCCTGCTGGCCCCTACAGGATTGGCTGCTTCGCTCTTTTGTTATCCGGCCTATCTGTGTGTGTGTGCTTGTAGCAGGCATTCTGTGTGCTTTGAACTAAGTTATGCGCGACCGGTGACCTTTCAGTATGGTTACCTACATAACTATTGCCCTAAAATTATGTGTATAAAATGGTAATGTTATTATTCATTTCTATCCAATTTGGCCCACTTCTTATTTAACTCTCCTATTGCGCACATATTTTGCAAACACATTTAGCGCACATAGAGGCACTGTGCCTCAGGTCATTTTCTGCACCATAAAGTTAAAAATGTAGACAGAAACACAACTATCTATTGAAATACATTACAAGAAATCATCTCTTACATAAATCGAAAGAATCACTTTAAAGGTCTAATCAATAAGTACAAATCAATTGTCACAGTCACTGCACAAAATTCCTCTGGTGGAATGATCCTTGCACGCAAATTTGTCAAATTTCAGGCATCTGGATCTCACTTGATTGCATGTGACACATTTATGACACCTTCGACGATAAGCCTTCACCTTCCGCTGCATTCTGTTGTTGTTGTAGTTAGGAATCAGGGACGGCGACGTTGCAAGCAAGGAGTGCCTCTTTCACGCTCTGTTGAAGCGTTGGAATCTGTGCCCTTATGATCATATGTCTCTCGGCAAGTCGCTTCGCCAGCTCCATAATGTAAATCCTACGACGATGAAGCTTGTTTCTGTTCCAATCAGGCACATTGCTCGTGAACAAGATGAAACTGTTCCAGTGAGCAACGTCAAGCATGTTCATGAACATCTTTGTTGGCCAGCGGTTCGTTGCCCTCGCACAGCTGTAGGAGTGTGCGCACTGATCCAGTGTATCCACAGCTCCTTTTGATTCATTGTATGAAAGGATGACTTGAGGTTTCTTGTCTTCTCTGTTTGACAGATCAGGAGATTGATGAGATGAAGACAACAGAAGAACAGCTTTGGATTTCTTGGGAACATACGATGCGAGCATCAGCTTCCCACTGAATCCGAATAGTGTGCTGTAAACTTCCCTTCTAAATGACTTTTGAAATTCTGTTGGTATTTCACATTTGTTCGCGCTCAGAGTTCCTAAAAGAGTGAGACCCTGCAGTACTCACTAAGATCATCAGCAAGGTGCAATAGGCAACAGCGTGCCGCCCTGTACCCAGAACACAGGGAAACCGAACGTGCTGCAAATGCCAGAGCCATCCAGAGGGGCGTCAAAGAATGGATCATGCCGGTCTTGATGCCAACACAATAATTGTGTCCCTTGCTAACCAAATAGGCAATATTAAATGTTTTTTTGCCGATGATCTTTGGCCGTCATTAGCACTGTTATGATAGCATGCAGTCTGACATGTTACATTGCCATGGAATATTTAAAACATCTTTAAGATCGTGATTGAGTGGGTTCGTCAATACCTGCAGAACCCTCACCTCACTTGATTACCTTATCATGAGGACAATCGTGTAACCTTCAGTGCCTCGACGCACATGGTGTCCTGTGGACCACCCCTCAGCAGTTGTGGTGGGAATACACGAGGTTTCGGGACATCTTGGTGTTAGGCTTTGGCATATGTATGGTGCTCTGTAAAAGTTGGGCCGTTTGGTTAAATTGCGACCACCCTTCTGAAGAGGATATCGCTTAATTGGGTGAAGGCTGGTGTCCATGCTGTTGCATGTTAATCACGCAGCCTCATCTAGGTGATATTAAACGGTTTAGCATCCCTTCTGAAACACGTTGTATGCCCAAGTTAGGTGTATCTGCCGTATGTATATCAATGTCGGTGGACTCGCATCGATCTGAGGGATCTCGGCTCCCCTGACGAGACCCGCTCTAAAACAACAACAGGAAGGTTTGTTGATTGCATTGAGCGCAAAAGATGCATCATGAGCACTGATATTTTATTACCGGAAGTGCCACCAATGCAGTCTTAGAAGCTGATAAAAATAGAGCCAAGAAATTCACAGCTAATATCCTGACTATCTGAAATGCATTAGTATCCATTAATGCCCGCAACTTCAACCCTATAGAGACAATTACTTGAAATTCAACGTACGTTAAACAGCTGTGAAGTCGTGCAAGCTTTTTAAATAAAACATATACATGCTGGTGTCCCAGAACTATGTACAGTATAGGCAATATTTAAAAACGAATTCTCTATTTGAACTAACAGCAAGAACTTCTTATCTATGACTGCCATTCTTCTCTCACAAACCGATATCTTTTTAATTTTTAATTTTGGACGCATTCTGCATGCTTAAACCATTATTTCTAACAATCATGACTGGTGAACACCGCGTTCGACTTACATTTGAAGAACGGGAGCAAGTTTTACACTTGTATTTTAAATACGAGAATATCTGTGAAGTGCAGGGACAACGGAAAGCCGTTTTTCAATCCGAACCTCCACGTCGAGAAACTATCTCATGAATATGTGACAAGTTTGGTAAAGAAGGAACACTCGGCAGCCTCCAACAGTCCACTGCATGGTCGTCGAAGAACAGCGCGGTCAAACAAAAAATCGATTTAGTTATCTCTGCATTTGGTGATGACCCAAGAAAGTCAGTCAGATAAGCGACTTTAGATCTGTATCTGTCCAAATCAACGATTCAAAGAATTCTCAAAGAAATTGTCATCAAACCGTACCGACCAATGCTTTTGCACAAACTGAATGAAGATGACTTTGATCGACGTCTCGAGTTTGCTGAATGGTTTATCCATGAGACACAAGCTGATCCAGACTTTCCAAACAGGATTGTGTGGTCTGACGAAGTCAGTTTCAAGTTGAACGGTCGACTCAATCGTCACAACAGTATTTACTGATCTGAAGAGAACCCCCATCAGATTTTGCAAGAAGAAGTAAATCTCCCTGGTGTAAACGTCTGGGCAGCCATTTCTTCACGTGGCTTAATCGGTCCATTATTCTTTGATGGAACGGTATCTGTGAGAAATTATCTCAGTGAGAGAATTGGTTTGGACTTGGATTGGTCGTCGAGGTGGTATCGAATACCCTCCAAGAAATCCAAACCTAACTCCATTGGACTTATTTTTCTGGGGTCAGTTGACAAATGAGGTCTACAAGAATCCACGTCCATAAACTCTCCAAGAGATGCGGGATAAGATCACTGGATGTGCAAGAAACATTCCCATGTATTCGTTCTCGAAAGTTTGTTTCTCCATGACATCACCCCGCCATGACTTTGATCGCTGTTGATGGACAGCACTTTGAACACTTGCGATAACAATGATCGGTTGTTGTTACTTCTTTATTTCATGCATTTTCCTGTATCATTCTTAATAAAGAATTCATTAATAGTCTTTAAGAGTTCTTTAAGAACTGCCTACTGTACATAGTTCTGGGACACCCTGCATATTTAAAAAATGGTTTAGCAAGATGGACATTCCTAGATACCACTGCAGTGTTTCCACCTTTGTATTTAATTGCTTGAGTTTCACCAGACTTGGAATACTTTTAGTAAACGGAAATAGAATTATTGCTTTTACTCTTCACTGCCTTCGATTTGCATTGGAACAAACAGCTGATCAAGTCATAAATATCAATGATCACACATTAAAAAAACTGCAGGACGCTCAATTCACCTTTTAGTGGTAGTTTATAGCGAAGAGGCTGATTATTTATTCACAATAAAAATAGATAGACGATAGAAATAAACGTTCATCATATTGTTACTTGATCATTTTGAAGGCCACTTTTGAGGAATCAAAATTTGAAACTGCGGAAGGTATCTTTTTTAATTCTAACGTTTCGTGTAATTATAATAACACTAATATCCGCCTAAGAAGGGAACACATTTTCACCAATCTTTAAATAGTTGATTAGAGCATTACAGTACCAAAAGGGGAACAAAAGGGCGAATGTCACAAGCTGGAGAATATTAGGTGTGCTGAGTTGTTCGCGCGGGACGGCGGTGAACTCTACTCATCACTGAGGGACTTAACGGAATAAGTACAATATGTGTCACTCGGGACACACTATAGAAATGTAAAAATAATTTTTGCCAGGACATTTGAACTTATTGATTTTCTCTCACTATACCTACATACAGTGAGTGAAAACGCCACAGCGTGAGTGAAAATATTTTCACTCACTGTTTTTGAATGTAAAATGACGATATGGAAAAGAATAATTCACTCCTGTTGGTTGGTAGTTTCACTCACTGACATAAATTTTAATTAATCTGCTTATATATATACAATAGGATCCACATTAACATTAGCACATTCTCCACCACTGCGCTGGTTAGTTAACTTTGTGTTTCAGCGTAGAATAACCGGACTCCGGTGGAGAATAAAACCTATTTCTTCTCTGCTGGAGTGGCTTTGACCATAGAATATGCAAATAAATTTTCAACGTATAGGGGTCATCAAAATAAAACATACCTTGATAATCTTTAGAGTAAAATTCACAGTTACCATCGTCCTCAAAATTTTGAAATCGCAATTTTCTGTGCTCTCCGCTTCGTAGACAGAACCTTTCCAAGAAGATAGCACTTTTTCCACAATTTGACTATAGATCACCAATAAGGATTCAAAACTCTTCTTCTCCACATTTTCGCTTCTAGTTCTTGCCCAACAATTTCCGCACCTTTTCTTGATGCATGATATGCCCAAACCCTTCTTCTTCAACTTTCGCATTCTGTTGTTTAACGTGTTAAACACTTCTCGTTTTCCCAGTAAATTTATGTTCCGTCCACCTACTGATATAGTTTCAAATGCATCATAAAACAATAAACGAAACCTTTCAATGTATTAGCACGGATATTCCTTTCCATCTTCTCGGCGTATTACTAGAATAAGAAACCGCGACACATGGTGGCTTATATATGTATCATCTTTGCACAAATCCAGCCAGTTTGGGATAATGGCTTTCCGTGTTACAGAGGGTTTGCTGCGTTTAATATTATATAAAACCCATGAATCCCATAAACGGAGAGACACTCCGATCTTTTAAATCGTGTCGGCACTATACTTCAAACTTTTATCAATCAAATCGTCGATAGATGATTCTGTATATCTAACGTCATCAGCGAAATTCTTTTCCTGATTTTCATAAAATAATGCATTCTCTAGCAAGTGACTATCGGGAACATCGCTGCTGGTTGAACCGTTTGCTGATCATCGCTGCTCTTAAATGAGTAATAATCGACTTGCACGATCTTGAGCGGAGTATAGTCAATTTACGTACCTAATCATTGGACCAACCAAATAAAAGGATAGATCAATAAATTGTTGGATTGTGCGCTATATTAACTAAACAGCGATTGTAGATAACGGACAAATCCTATTATTATACACCTATCTCACTAAATTGAAACCTAACTAAAAATGAGTGACGATATATTTTTATCTAACTTCTGTCTCACTGTATCATGTGTGTGTTCCTATATTCATAGCACGCACATTCCACCTTTGAGCCGGATTCATCTATTCTGGAATGATGTCGGGAAGAGGACTCGTCCAGTTACATTGAAAGCGTCCACCGGCTGGTATAGAAGATCCTATGAGAGACCTCGTGTTCTGCAGGCTGTCCCGAAAGAAGCCGCCTATGTCGGACCAAGTGGTTCAAGGGTGATTTGTCATATCGAATTCGATGATATGTCGTGAATTCAATGAAAAATCACCCTTGAACAACTTGGTCTGCCATAGCCGCCTCGACTCTCTTGGAACCTTTCAAGAAAGTAGAGTAGCTAAATCCTCTCTGAGATACAACAGCAAAGTATTTCTAAATAACAACCAGAAATAGAACCGACGTCTATATCTAATATGAACACTTTCTGAATAAGAGGAAGAAATCTGGAAGGCACCGGAACCTCCGTCGAATTGGAAAACGAGTAAATCATTGGTCGTTGAAGTACAGTAGATTTAGACCGTCGTGACACACTGCAAACTCCTTTTCGTATATAAACAAATCTATGGGAACCCTCTGCTGTACAGTAGACGTATTCATCACCTCTTATGTTCTCTCAATTGTCTGCTTCGCTCCCTCAAAGATGGATCATAAATTAGTGCTACAGTATCTCAGTTGAAAAACATACATTTTTACCGCATGATGATATCGACTGCTCTCTATTATGCACTTTGCTAGTTGCTGTTTATTACGAGACGATCGTCAGCAACGTCCAGCTGGAAGCCAACGCTATGGAGGCGGGCTCTGTATGAGGATTTGTAATAACATTTCTTATTTTCATCATGTTAAACTGAAGTTTCGTTTTATAAATGACCTTAGATTATATTTTCAGAATTGAAAAAATTGAAAAAGCTTGAAAAACGTCACATTACTATTAATAACTCGAGAGAATTCCGATTACCGTGATAATACGCAGTTTCGGTTTTTAAATGTGGAAGGGGGTTCTCCGAGGAAATTCCCGTGACGTTGGCCTGTTATGAAGTAGCGCCTTTTACCTCTTTCCCCTGTTTTCGATTTTGAATTAGAATTTAATTTTTAAATTTTAAATTTGAGTTTACAACTAAATATTTCCCACGCCCACGCAAAATTTTGAATTTGTATTTAGAATTGAATTACGCGCCGTATTTAAATTTATGACTGTTATAAATCGAACGTCATTGATGCGAGCAATCGATAGGTCTATTCCGATCAGAGGTTAATGATTTATTGAGTGATTTGAAATTTGACATTTTTGTTTAATTTCTTGTGACTTTTCGTTTTCATTTGTGCAATAGTTTTTTTATAAGTAAATTAGAAAAATGAAATCATATATTATGAATATATTGTGCCCAATTCTAGAAGAATTTGTTTGGTGTATGCAAGACACTAAATACAAACACAATCATACAGTAAACTATTATCCTGTATTCACATTTGTGCAGTAATGCACTGTTTTATAAACTTCAAAATACATTTCTAATAATGAAGTATAATTTGCAAACACAACATGCTATTCGTAAATCACTTAAACATCAAATCTACACTAATTATTTATTTTAGATTGATAATAACATTCGAGCAAATACTGTATATACTAATTAAATGTGGTTTCTCTCCTATGATTTCCCTTGACTCTTTTTTCTTTGTTCTCTAACATTTGTCATACATTGTATTTAAAGGCTACACTATATTCATTTTGTACTTCTTACTGCTCGCATTCGGAAACATTCTTCAATCTAAATTGAATTTCAGTGTTTATTTTATATATATTCCGGTGTATTCAGGGAAATGTTTGGAATTGAAAATAGCGTCGGTTTAAAGCAAGCTCTTTATTGTAACTGCGGCCATCCAGGTGAAAGGATAGAAAATAATATGGAGGTTGATCGAGTACGACTTGAACAAATGACTGCTTTCAAATACCTATAGGGTGTGTGATTATAATGAAACGGGAAAATCAAAGAAAGAAGTAAAAACTCGGATCAGCATGCCATGATTTCCCTTTAAAGCAAGTTAACAATTGTATGGAAAACCAGAAAAACACAGTTTCCCGTGTAATTACGTTTGCTGCGAGCAACAGTAATGACTACTCCAGGGAATACTTAATACTTACTATTAGATTAACATTCTAAACTTAAAAAACATAAACTATTATGCAAATAGAATCAGCCTACACTTCAAAACCACACAAAATCAGCGTTTCCCGTCCCTATACATTGTAGTAGTCCCTGGGCTACTCTACAATATGGAAGAAATCGAAGAACGCATCAATGCATTTGAATTACAATGTTATAGGTGACTTTTAGGGCATCAAATACACAGACCGGCGAACTAATGTCTCTGTTATGCAACAAATAGAAACAAAGACGGGACCACAGCGCTCCTTGCTGGCTATCATCGCTGAAAAGAAATTTAAATGGTTTAAGATATCCTGAAGAACTTGAGGACGACCAAAGAAGACCTGGCTGGACGATGTGGAGAAATGGAATGGACGAATGACAGTGCTTGAGAGCAACGAGGAAGGCAATGGGTAGAGATAGTTGACGAAAGTTTGTGTTCGTGTGTGGTGCGCCCAAGGACTCCTGGGAAGTACGGTCACAGGAGACAGCCGGCTAAAGAATGGTCCAGTATATAGCATTCAAACGCAATGTACTGTTTTATACGGCTTTCCATTTAACCCTATTGTTTGACACCGTGTTTCGAAGCATGTCTGAAATTAATCTTTTTTAGTAGTTTTACTACATATAAAGGATTATGCATGTTTTTTACAAAAAAGGCTGTTTGAATTTGAATTTTATCATTATTAATTAACTTTGCAATGAGAAAGTGTCGCTAGATTGAAATAATCCCAAATTATTGTCGTAATCATATAATCAAAAGAAAATTGATATTAACCCTTCTAATACGCACATATTTTACCGACGAGATTTGCGCACATCGGGACATTGTGTCCCGGGTAGAAAAGTTATATTAATGTTTAATCCTTCATTTTTTAATAAAAGATAAATGGCAAATCAAAATCTAAAGTGTTTATATAATACTTCAATACATAAAAATGATTAAAAGTATTATCGTTACAAAATAAATGATAATCAGAATGATGGAAAATGTTAGAAGTGTCAAAAGTTAATTTTCAGTACAATGATTACACACAGTTCGTACAATTCTCGACAAGGCGCGAGTTTATCTCTCGTGATTTTTCCTGGTTGGTTGTCTTATCGTCGAAACTAATAAATTTTAGAATAAGGTTCAACCGAGACAGATTCATAGTTGCTCGGAATAGTGGCCTACCAAACTCTTCACTCAATAACTGATCTAGTGACTCGTGACCCGACTTTTGAACACCGATTTAAGCAGTTGTAGGCCGAGAAATGTAGGACTTTCGACCGGATCAACGGCTTTCCAACGTTCATCGTACTACCATACCCCAAGCTGTGGAATTGTTTGTGTTGCATAGTATAACGTACAATAAGATTATTCATGTCATTTATTAAATGTATCCGCACATGTCTCTATGTTGATTTGGGGCACTGCTGGCTGACCTTGACAATAACGTATAATATTTTCCCTCCGGGCTTGACGAGGGATAGATAGGGGATCACGGTTCAAAACAGTGCCTTTTCGCCCAACAATGCGTATTGGATTATTCTCTGGTTCGTCGTCATTGTCTAATAACTTCATTATTATTACCATCATTTTCCGAATCACTACTATCAACAGGCACCTCGAATACAGGTTGGGTTACCTGTCGTTCAATTAGTCGATCAATTATGGGGCGTGTAGCACGAGGATAATGGTGTGAATGTACCATATTATCATGAATAAAGTTTGCTGATATATATACATAAATAATCGTCATTTGGAAATTCCAAGAATTTTGGAATTCTATTGGTTTATTTTTAAACAATAACTGTAACGAATCAGAATCATTCTCTGTTTGAAATTTGATTGTAATATATAAAGATAACACGTACACCAAAAATTCTCAGCAAATATCAGCACCATAACATAATTAATCTAACTTTAATATATTACACAAAATAATGTACCCAGGACACAATGTCCTTATGTGCTCATAAAAAAATATTTTTTCCTCCTTTCCTTACGGTTTCATTCCTCATATATATGTGATCATAACATTTCTACTATGAATCACCCTTTTCTGTTGTTTTCATGGTCATTACTGTACTATGCACTCCATGTGTACGTTTATTTAATGAAATTATTTATACGTTATTTTAGGCATCTGTATAGTATATTAAAATATTAAATCACATTATAACGTGAAATTCTTTGGAATAGTCAGGAAACTATTGCCCCTTTTGAAAACGGTGTTCTATCGTCACAAAAAGCACGTACACCTGACTAGTTTTCATTATCCGTTTTTTATTTTAATCACGCGCCTGGCGGGTAAATAAAACAATTTTCAGATAGACCACAAACGCTTTTCTTCATGACGAATCAGTTCCAATGAGAAACTGTGATAATAATAAACGACTAGACGACCTGTAGTACGCACTACGTGCTACCGGTCAGAAAGCAGCGAATCAGCGGAGCGGCATCGCGGCCGGCACTAAGTGCTACGATCATCGAAGGCAT